>OX608082.1:46769756-46959037 GCA_951509765.1 Sphenella marginata
CTTTCAATTTCACAAATCTGCATTGTAGTTTCCTCAAAAGGCTTGCAAATATTTTTCCCTTCCCGTTTCCCTAGATGACTTGGTTGAATCAAATCGTCGGTGAAGCACCCGGAACCATCAACCGGACTTTTAGAGCATTTACTGCAAGTTCTTCTAAGGTTAAACAAATCGAGCACACTGTCTTTAAAACAATTTATATTATTAAATTTTATTTCATTTTTCAAATCGATTAACATTTCTTTTGAATACTGAATATGTGATCTAAATTTACACAAAAATATCCCAAATTTTCTCAACAGATCTCGCCCTATCAGCAAAGGTATAGAAAGATCAGAATCATTTAAAACTAAAAATCGATGGGTTTTTGTCTGACCCTTTAAATTAAGTTTACATAAAACTTCCCCATATGTATAAATTTGCTTATCACCAACGCCTCGATACTTAGTGGGCTTTAATTGGCTACTCATCTTGAAAGGTACGATTGAAAATTTAATAAAACTCCTCGGACTACCAGAATCGAGAAGAGAAAGAATATGTACAGTGTGTTCGCTTTGTTTACCTAAAACAGTGACTCTTACCATTTGCATTGCATCAACCGGCTCAGTCAAATCTACGGCCTCTGAATCCACCTTGTTATCAATTGCTGCTACCATCACTTTTCTTTTAGGACATGTTTGGTGAAAATGGCCAAGTTCTCCACATTTGAAACAAGAACCTGGTTTGCGTATAGGTTTTGTGCATTTTGATTGATAATGTCCTAGCTGTGAGCAGTTAAAACACCGTACAATTTCATCTTGAGAATTTGATTTTTCTCCTCGAAACATCGGCTGCGGTTTGGTTATATTCGACAACGATTTATCTCTAAGTTTGTCATAGCGTTCAAATTGAGTTTTTAATTGGTCCACTGTAGTTGCTTGGTATAACATCGATACCAACGAAGTTTTTTCATTTAAACCCAATATAATTGCATCCACTAAATCACGCTCCGGTATATTTGCTTTACTAGCAATCACTTTCATTTCAATAAAGTATCGCTGGGCGCTCTCATTTGGTTTACGTTTCCTGCTTTTCAACTGCTCATACACCTCAAACAAATTATGTTTTCTCCCGAATTCAACACATAATGCGGTTTTTAAGGCTAAGTAACTAGTGGCAACTATCGTACGTGCAAAAAGCTTAGCTGTACCATCTAATAAACGTCGTGTGCAAACTAGTTTATTGCGCTCGTCAACTCGCATTAGTTCAAAGATTTCCTCCAAATCAAGGAACCACTTAAAAACATCATAGCCATCATCTCCAGAGTATTTAACTGCCATCACCTCAATAGTTGCCATATCTACAGGCAAAATTCGTTCCCCTTGATTTTGAAGTAACTCCACTTCTTTTCTTAATAATAATAATTCTCGTTGCATTTTTAAACGATCACTTTCCCTTAACATTGCATCCATGGTAAGTTGGCATGCACTGGAAGAACCTGATGCAGAATTTTCAGCGGTAGGATTGAAAAGAAAAGTAGCAGCAGCGTTTTCAGGAGCAGTTGAACGGCTAGTATGAGCAGCAAGAGTACCATTAACAACATCAGTACTTACAGTTACAGCGGTAGGGTTATAGACAACAGCGGTAGTTGAACAGCTAGGATTAGCAGCAGGAGTAAGACTAACAGAAGGGTTATAAACAACAGCGGTAGGATAAGCAGCAGGAGTAACACTAACAGTATCAGTATATAATGTGGAGCCTGCATAATTTCCAGCAGCGACATTACGAACAGCAGCAATGTTTGACATATTGGAAGAAGAAAAAATATTTGGATTGATAGATGCTGAAACACTCGTGATAGTAACATCACTATTGAATATATTAGCGTTGTTCTTAGGTAGCATATCAGTTAGGGTTGAATATTCGTTTTCATTCACATCAGCAGCCCTCAAAGAATCTTCAGCTTCCTGTCCAAAAGATTGTTGTTTTTGGGAAAAAGTATTATCAAATAATGTACGTATTTGAGATATGGAAGCGCTTTCCGGAGGTTCAATGCCAGCTTTGAGTAATTCCGTTACCATTTCCAGACGTGTCTCAGATCGTAAAGGCATTTTTGAGATTAGTTTCAAAAGTCTAAAATCTTTATGTAAAGGGCGTGTACCAAATCCTTCTTCTGAATTGAAAAAAATAAGTGGTCAGGATATATTTATGCTGAATGTATTTTTCGTTGAATCACTCAAAAAAGTATATCCCAATTTTCACAAATTGAAAAACAATTAATAGAATAATCTAAGAAAAGTAGAATCAAAATCAAAAATCAAACAGTACATAATTACAAAGTGCAAAGTGTAGATTGATTACACTTTATTTGCGTTTTCCCAAAAAATTAGAATTTTGAGTTAACCCTGTTTACAGTGGAACGAGCGATATATGACCATTTCGACAATAAAACCGATAAAATGCAAGTATTTTTACTTAAACAAACCAAAAACCTTACTTTTCCATGAAAAATTTGAAAAATTTTATGACAGCGCCACCTACAGTGCAATTTAGGTAAAAACTAATGTTAAAAATGAGTTCCTCGACCTAAAAATAGTTATATACAAAAAAACCACCTAAAATTGCTTTATTTGATCAAGTTTTAGTCAATTTTTCCCATACACAGGGTTCCCAAATACGAATAAAAAAAAAACCGACCTATAGGCCAAAAACCCAGTATGAGGTTGTGATATGGGAGTGATAAAGTTTCATTTCCAATTGGTTTCATCAATTACGTAGAATCTTGTTGCACAGTGTTATTAAACTTTGATTTAAATTATTTAAATCATGAATAATAATTATATCTCGATTTGAATATTTTTGATCGCGGATAGTTATTATATTTGATGTTAATCGATTTTACTCAATCATAATAATTATCTCTTGGTTTTTATTATTTTCCTCAGCCGTAATCATTATCCATGATTTGTATAGAATTTTCTTCAATCATAATCAGTATCGTCGATTTTTCTTTTTTTTTCAAGAATAATCATTAACTTTGATTTTTATAAATTTTCCTCAATCATAATTATTCCTTTTAATTTTTAAAAATTTGGCTCACGCATAGTAATTATCTTGTGAATTTTATTTTTTTTACTCAGAAATAATAATTATAGCTTGATTTATATTTGTATTGCTCATGATAAAACTCAAAACGTTATATCTCCTGAACCATGAATAATTTCGGCTCGAAAACTTAAAAATATGTACCTCTTTCCTTGAAGTGTTTAATTCTATCCATAAATCATTGAAAAATTGTTCATTAATGGGGGAAAATGGGTATGAAAATGTGCATGTGTTATGCTTTCTCATAAGATGGAAGGCACATTTAAAATTCGACCGTCTCACATTTTGATGAAAATTTGCATAAGGGTACATTTTACCTATTCGGACACAGTCTCATTTTTAGAAATTGGTTTTTCTAACAATTGTGGGTGTGTCAAATTGTTGAAATATTTGAAAATTGGCGGTAATAGCTTTTTTCAAGCTGTGATTACTACGGGATGGGTCGACATATCTAAAAACTAAAATGAAATGTTTTTTTTAATTTCTTAAGTAAATGCAGATTCAAATTTTATTTTTAACTAAAAATTTTGTTGTTGGTTTTGCTGTTAATTTAAAAAAAAAATTTAAGTTTTTTTTGCAAGGTCGAGACCAGTTAACAATAATTCTAAGTGAATTAATATTTTCAGTTTTTGGGAAAAATTGATAATTGGAGAAAAATAAAAAAGTTAAATGAACAGCGATGGATATGATTACATGTTTCAGAGTTTCCAGGCTCATCATCAGATCCCTTTTCGGACACTGGGATATGAACAGGTGTGCGCTACGAACAGCGCGTGTGCAAAAATTTGTCATTGTTATTAGTAAAATTAAAAAATGATTGGAACAATTGATCTTTTTTTCGAAGACAATTTTAATGAGGAACACCAAGTTAGTCTTCTGCGTCAACGGCGTTTTATAAGGGATCACTCCAATCCCATGGAATTTCCGCCTGCCATGTAAGTTCAATGCATTCCGACTGCTAAAACACGTCCAAATTTTCACCAAATGTGTTAAATGTTTTAGGAGTCAGCCCGGCTTGTAAACAATTACCGTGCCTGTACATTTTGGACGTGTTAAGTAGTTGGTAGCTAAACTATACAACTACCAATGAAAGATGCAAGGTTTATGTGCATTAAAATTGTGTTTATAGGTTCGTAGCAAATTTTCGGCTCACTAAGAATGCATATATGTACGTGCTGGACAATATTAAGGATAATTTTCACTGCAGCCTGTCCTCATGGGTAACGCCAATGCTACACGGAGAAAACTGTTGTGCATTATTTATGCACAAGCTGTTCATAACTATAAAATGTTTAGGTACATTTTTGAATATGCAACTTTGCGCATAAATTTAGCCCAATAATCATGAATTATGCACAATCTATTGAAATTGTGCATAAGTTATACACAAAAAATGGGCACAATTTGTGAACATTGTTCATAGCTTAATTATTTGAAAATCAAACACAATTGATCATAATATGTGAACATTGTGCATAATATTTGACTATAAACACTTATTGTTCATAAGTTCTGATCATTTATGCATAGATTATGAACAAGGCGTACACATATGAAACTTAGTTTCAACCATGGTACAAAAGAAGGTAATTTCACTGTCAAATTTTCGTTGTTGTTGCTCACTACCTGACAAGTAAAAAGTTCTGACATTTGATGCTACCACTTATTCTTGAGAAAATCAACCTTTTTCTGTCATATATTGACAATTAAAAAGATTTTTTCAAAATAATTTTTTTCTGCTGAAAGAAAAATAAAAAATTTAAAAACAAATAAATTTTAATAAAAAAATAAATAATAATAAAATGAGTTGCCTTTTTCCAAGTTGTGTAAATAAACGGCGGCTGGGTAAGAGCAAAAATATTAACTTTTTTACTTTTCCAACAAATCCACACATTCGAGCGAAGTGGTTGCAGGCATGCGAGCTTCGCGAATGCGACTTGCCTAAAGTGCCTTATGTGTGTTCGTCACACTTTGCAAGTGATGAAATGTGTACCGTAAAAAAACAAATCCGAATAAGCCGGAGCGCAATTCCAACAAATAGAAGGTATGTAACCTTTTTTTTAATCCAAATGGACGGTTGAACATTTACATTTACTTTTTATTAAATGTTTTAGTGTTCAAGAGTCGCATATTCGAGTGGAAGAGGCAAACAGCCTGCAAAAATACTTAGAGTTTTTGGAAGGGTAAGCACCTTATATCTTAATCATTATCCTTGCATATGTTGCAGGACGAATGCCATATTTGTGGAGGAAGCAGAAGATGATACTTTTAGTCTGTTTGTATACCTACTTATGTACACATTTGTAACTATGTTGTAATTATAATTAGCTGTTTGTCAAACTGTTGCAATTTATCTATACTTTCGAACTTAACTATGTAACTTTATATGTACAAAATTTTCCGCTTGTCTCCGTTTTATTTTTGGCACTTCGATCACTCGTTGGCCAGCATACGATTTTTGTTAATTACTAATTGATGTTTAAAGAAAAAATTTAGATAAAATAAAGAAAAAAAATGACCCTTTAACTCGAGTTTATGGCTCAACCTGAACGCCATATAAAAATTTGATAAATAATTGAATATATAAATTTGTTAATAAAAAAATGTTACTGAAATAGCTGTGTTTTATTTCCATTCTTCAACCTTTAAGGCTGATTTAAACGGGTCAATTTGCTATTCGATTTTTGTCGTTCCACCGCAATTTGACCAAAATCGACGAGAAAATCTAACAGCTATTTATCCGTTTAAATTAGCCTTCAGGTTTTAGAAAATAGTTTTTCTTTATACCCTGATTTTCATTTTAAAACTAATTTAAAAGTGGTGATTTAAAGCACAGAGCTATGCTTTAAAAAAAAAAATTCTATAAATACTTTCAAAGAGATATACTTCAAAAATCAGTACACAAACAAATTTTTTTTGAAAATGCCCAATTTATTTTTCTAAAATACCCTTTTCTCAATATATGTGATTGGGCAACGCTATGCTATCTTTTGAAAACAAAGGAAATGACAGAAAACTTTTTTTTAATCAAAAGTGAAGCTAGATTGACAACTCATTTTTGACAGTGAAATTACCTTCTTTTGTACCATGGTTTCAACTATGTTCACTTGTGTTGTTTGTGTCAATAGAAGGCCTGCACAATATCGTTAGTTTTGAAAAAAAATAAACAAAAAAAATTTTGATTTCAAAAGTGCCGGTTGTGTAAATAAAATTGTGCAAATTGAAAAAACCAGAGGTAAGTATTGAGTTATTATCATGTATTTATCACTGCAGTTATGCCATTTAACAAAGGGTTTTTTTTTAATAACGAAATAGTGGACATACAATCGAAGATTATGGAAAACGTCGCAGGCCTACAAAGCAGTGAATATTTGTTTTCTACAAATTTAGAAGGTATTAATTTAGGTTTTTACTTGGTGGTTTCTTTCCTACATTTCTGTTTATTTCGTTCCTTTTAATAAATGTTGTCAGATAACATTGTCACTGTAAGAGAAGAAGACTCTGAATTTTTCTATCTATTAAATAAATATGGACTACAAGACCATTATTTGTCCTTAACAAATGCCAAAATAAGCATCGACTGCTTCAAGGCCATGACAGAAGCTGACATTAACGAGATTTTTAGTGACGAAATTGGCACTCGCATAAAGTTCCGTGGTCTAGTCAATGAGTGGCGGCTTGCAAATGTGAGAAAGCGTATTTTATGTGAATTATAGTATACTATATTGAATTTTTTTAACTGCAGCAATTGGCTCCAATTTTAACATGTTGTTGTAAACGTTCAGACCAATCTTCAGCTAGTGGATCAATCAGTCAGTCGGACTCGTTTTGTTCATTTTCTGAGTCGGGTAGCTCTACATACAAATTTGTACGGCACTTTTTTCTTCTCACAAATATCGGATATATAACAAATTTTTAATATTTCAGAATTTACATAATTTTTTGGATTCCGCAGTTGGAACAAAAATTTGCGCTAATTACAATGCAAACAATGAATTGAGTGCATCAGACAGAGACACTTTGATTACAAGTATAGTCAGAGATCATTTAGAAAAAGACGTGCCAATGAATTATTCTATGTTCATTAATATAACGGGAGACATAGTAAAACGATTTTCAACAGAAAAAAAAGTACAAAACTAGAAAAAATACATATATATACAAAGGTTTGATCCTATTTTATTGTTTATAGGAATATTATTTTCAAAAGGAAAAGCGGAACGGAAAGCTGTACAACAAATACCGTTCGATGTTCAGAGCCTTTCGAAAATCCGGGTTTTTTAAAAAATATCTCCGCGTAAGCACAACAAATAAACTCCAATTGGAAAGTCGAGAAGTAAGTGCTCTTTCGCTATCGGAAATCGATCCAGAAGATAAAATTTGGCTTAAAGCAAGAAATTCGCCTTGGGAAACGGTGGAATTGAAATGGAGCTCCAGCTTTGCTCTTCGGCGCCAGGACATTAATATCCATCCGCTACAATTTATACTGTCTGACTGGCCACTGTATGCGCATAGTAACGGATATCGTTTGGTAAAAAACCTTAAAATTGCCCTATAATATGGGCATATAGTAGTAATATATAAATACAAAATTTATATTTTTATATTTAGATCGATATTGACTTTAAAAATTTGCACCCGGAAAAGTCAAACTTATTTTTTAACAACTGGACTTCACTGAAGGATAAGATCATAGCAGTATGCAAAAACCTAGTTAAATTTCCAGCTGCTAAAACAATCATAAATAATCTGTCAATAAACAAAGGTAAAAAACACTTTCAAATACTTTTTAATTTTGATTTGAATCCTGATTCAAATAAAAGATACTTTTTAATTTTGATTTGAATCCTGATTCAAATAAAAGATACTTTTTAATTTTGGTTTGAATCCTGATTCAAATAAAAGATACTTTTTAATTTTGATTTGAATCCTGATTCAAATAAAAGATACTTTTTAATTTTGATTTGAATCCTGATTCAAATAAAAGATACTTTTTAATTTTGATTTGAATCCTGATTCAAATAAAAGATACTTTTTAATTTTGGTTTGAATCCTGATTCAAATAAAAGATACTTTTTAATTTTGATTTGAATCCTGATTCAAATAAAAGATACTTTTTAATTTTGGTTTGAATCCTGATTCAAATAAAAGATACTTTTTAATTTTGATTTGAATCCTGATTCAAATAAAAGATACTTTTTAATTTTGATTTGAATCCTGATTCAAATAAAAGATACTTTTTAATTTTGGTTTGAATCCTGATTCAAATAGAAATACTTTTTAATTGTGATTTGAATCCTGATTCAAATAGAAATACTTTTTAATTGTGATTTGAATCCAAATCAAAGATAAATTTTATTTTTGGATTGGTGATTCATTCAATAAAAATCACGCAACCCTGAAAACAATTTAATCTTATGAAATGAAGAACTAATTTAATTACTATTTTTGAATTTTTTCCTAGATTTAGAACTAATTGAAGTCTCGAAGGTGCTGGCATCAATTTTTAAGCCTGTGGCAAGAAAAAACATTAACAAGCAAACGTGGAAGGTTAGCACAGGCGATGCTTGGAATTCCTTCGTCGTTGCAATAAACAGCGCTGCTGACATACAAAGCACTATAAATAAGCGGAAAGAATTTTGTGTGAGCAAGAATATAAGTTTTCAACCATTTTTAATTGTTCTTAAGGATCGAGATGATATCAATTCAAATCAATATGTTTTAATCGTGGAAAGCCTAGTTTATCTATTTGCTGACGCGTTTAATGCGTTTGATACCTATTTCAAGAGTTTTTTCGTCTTCAACCTAGAATACCCCTTTGAAAACACAATTTTCTGGAACTTTGTTCAACATTTTTTTTATGATATACCAACCACTAAAATTAACTCACCAGAATTGGAACTATTCAACCAGTTAAAACAAAAATAATTTAGAAAAAATATTTAAGTATTGTTGAAAAAATTTAATAATCATGAGCTTTAACTGTTTTATTTGTAATTCTTCGTTCCTACCGGCGGATATACTAATAAGCCATTTGAAACTAATACACTCCCTCAAAAAGCATAACCAATTAGTATGTTTCAAATGTCATTGCAAATTTCATGACTTTTCTATCTATAAAAAACATATTTTAAGTGTTTGCCAGGTTAAAATGCTAACAAACGAACCACATTTTTCAATTGAACCAAAATCTACAACCATATATAATAACATGATTCTTGATCAAGAAAGCAATAGTATAGAAATGGTAATCCCCGAAAAAAGACAGAAACTTGAAATCATAAATGAGGCAGATATTGAAATTTTTCTAAAAAATATGAGAGACAACGCATTAGCATTTGTTAGCAATGTTTTCAGTGGAAATCATATGACCACGAAAGCTATTCAATCAATATTAGCATATTTTACAGATATAATAACCAAACAGATGTTTACATTATTGTCAGACATAATAATTCCAATAGTCCCGTGGGAAGAAAAATGTAAAATAGAAAAACTTTTTCATTACTGTTCTGAGCTTTTTAAGGGTATTAACACAGAATATTTATTTTTGAAAACTATAGCTCAAAAATGTTTATACAAACCTCCTACTAAGCAAGAAATCGATAGTTCTGTATCACATATATATAAAAAAAGTCGAAGTACTTTAGCGATGAAAAAAAGCGAATTTATTTTAATGCCTATAGAGCATCAAATTAAACTATTTTTTGAGCAAAAAAATGTATTAAGAAGGACTCTTAGCTACACAAATTCGTTAAGAAGTGTTAAAGAAAATAAAATTACACATTTTGCGCAAGGTTCCATATGGAATGATAAACTAAAACACTTCGACGAAGGACAAATTGTTATACCAATAATTTTGTATTATGATGATATAGAAATGGGTAATGCCTTAGGAAGTCATCCTGGAAATCAATCCATTGCTGCATTTTACTATCATTTTCCGTCATTGCCTGAAAATTGCAATTCATTAGATAATATCTTTGTTGCGATGCTAATGAAAACAGCCTATTTCAAAAAGTTTGCCCTCTCAAAAACGTTGACTCCGTTCATTGACATATTGAGAACTTTAGAAAAGGGAATAGAGATAAATACAAAAGATGGAATTTTTAATGTTCATTTCGTAGTTGGACTTGTAATTGGCTATAACTTGGCGTTGAATAATCTTTTAGGATTTTCTGGATCTTTTAGCCATAACTTTAGTTGCAGAATATGTAAAATGTCTGAACCCGAAATGAATAATTCATTAGTAGAAAACAGCAGCCTTTTAAGAAATTTTGAAAATTATAATAAAGATCTCCTTACAAATGATTATAGCAAAACCGGAGTAAAAAGTAATTCCCCATTAAATGCATTAACAATGTTCCATGTCACACAAAACTTGTATTCTGATTTTATGCATGATTGCTTAGAAGGTTGTGTAAAGTTCGGCTTAATAGAATCTCTAAAGTATTTTATATTAGAAAAAAAATTTTTTTCAATCAATGTCTTAAATGACAAAATAATAACCTTTGAATACGGTTCCATTGAGCTTCGAAGCAAGCCTCCGGGAAATATTAAATTAGTGCACTTAAAACAAAATAAACTGAACTTTTCAGCCAGAGAAACATTTTCTTTTTTGCGCTATTTCACCCTTTTCGTAGGCGAATTCGTTCCTCAAAAAAATAAAGTATGGCGGTATATTATCAAGCTGAAAGAGTTGATCGATTTTTTATTGAAAGATTCCTTTAGTAACGCAGAACTTATAAGTTTGACTTGCATTATATCTGAGCACCATAAAATGTATATGGATTGCTTTAAAACTAATTTAAAACCAAAACACCATAACATAACACATTATGGCTCTATTATAAGGGCAGTTGGCCCTTTAAAGGATTTATGGTGTATGAGGCATGAAAGTAAAAACAAAATGTTAAAAGAATACTCCAAAGTTTCATATTCGAGAGTTAATTTAGAGCTGTCAATAGCAAAAAAGTTCTGTGTAAAATTTTCAAATCAAATGCTTGTAAACAAGGATCCTTTCAATATCATTCAAATTAATAATATGAAAACAATCACAATTCAAGAATATTTATTTAAACAATTACTACTACCATTCGAAACAAAAAAAGAACTTAATGTTTCAAATTCCATAAGTTACAAAGGAACAGTTTACAAAATTGGGTACTATATTTTTATGAAGCAGTGCGTTTATAGTATTGTCGATATAATTTTGTTAGAAGATGGCATATTTTTATTACTTAATGAATACCAAATTGAAAATTTTGATTTGCATTATTATGCTTATATTATTGGGGAAAGAACGGAAAATTATGTATTAAAATCCATTCGAGAAATTGAATTTCCTAAACCCTTTGAGCTTCATCCAATCTTAAGCACTAAACTATGTTTTATGATAAGAATTTTATAGGAATGTAAAAAAAATGAATTACTTTAAAAATTGTATAAAATAAACATGTTAACACTGAAGTGTATGATTTATTGTATTTTAATAAAGACATTTAAAAATAAAACGAATTTGGTTTCTTTAATATTAGCAGGAGGTGTGGAAATTGTTCCTATTTGTTCACAATCTATGAAAATGTGGTTCATAACCTATTCCCAGTTGTTCACAATCTATGAAAATGTGGTTCATAACATATTCCCAGTTGTTCAGAATATATGAAAATGTTGTTCATAACCTATGCTCAGTTGTTCATAGTCTATGCTCAGTTGTTCATAGTCTATGCCAGTTGTTCAGAACGTATGCCCAGATGTTCATAGTCTATGCCAGTTGTTCAGAATGTATGCTCAGTTGTTCATAGTCTATGCTCAGTTGTTCATAGTCTATGCCAGTTGTTCAGAACGTATGCTCAGTTGTTCATAGTCTATGCCAGTTGTTCAGAATGTATGCTCAGTTGTTCATAGTCTATGCTCAGTTGTTCATAGTCTATGCCAGTTGTTCAGAACGTATGCTCAGTTGTTCATAGTCTATCCCAGTTGTTCAGAACGTATGCTCAGTTGTTCATAACCTATGCTCAGTTGTTCATAGTCTATGCTCAGTTGTTCATAACCTATGCTCAGTTGTTCAGAACGTATGCCCAGTTCTTCATAACCTATGCTCAGTTGTTCATAGTCTATGCTCAGTTGTTCATAGTCTATGCCAGTTGTTCAGAACGTATGCTCAGTTGTTCATAACCTATGCTCAGTTGTTCATAGTCTATGCTCAGTTGTTCATAACCTATGCTCAGTTGTTCAGAACGTATGCCCAGTTCTTCATAACCTATGCTCAGTTGTTCATAGTCTATGCTCAGTTGTTCATAGTCTTTGCCAGTTGTTCAGAACGTATGCCCATTTGTTCATAGTCTATGACAGTTGTTCAGAATGTATGCTCAGTTGTTCATAGTCTATGCCAGTTGTTCAGAACGTATGCCCAGTTGTTCACAATCTATGCCCATGTTCATAAAACATGCTCATAGTGCTGAACTTAAATTATGTACAAGTGTGCATGGATTATGAACAACTGTTCTTGGTCATTTTCCGTGAACGATTTGTGCATAAGTTGTGCCCATACCGCATAACTTCTGCACACAATTCTCTCCGTGTAAGGTTATGCTGCGCTCTTCGTTTTTTTGGGAACGAATATCATTTGGGACTAGCTCAACCCACAGTTTGCCCCTTTTTAAAAGAGATAATCCCTATTTTAGAGCGAAAAATATGTAGGGCGGCGATAAAAACAGAAATGTCAGAAGTAGAAAAGCAGCAGGCAAAAACAAATTTTTCTTGAGGTCAGGGATACCAAATGTGATTGGCTGCGTTGATCCGGGAATCCGTTTTTAACAAAAAGCATGCGAAAGGTAGAAACATTATAGAACGCCGATTGGAGTTCTAAAATGCCGTTTCAGATGCCTTCTTGGCGATAGAAAACTGCGATACAATCCGGATAAAGTTAAGAAAATCATAAACATTTGTTGCGCTTTGCACAACTTTTGCAAGCAATTTAGAGTAAGTGATCCGGAAGAAGCAGAAACGTTTATTGACATCGTTGTATCTTCGGAGCCAAGTAATGAAGATTGTAATGATACACCAGGTGAGCGTCGTAGAAGGCAAATAGCTAATACTTTGTTGTAGAACGGAAATAACCAAAACACAATTGAAGTTAAAGACTAAAATTTATATTTTTTCATATATATCTGTATCTCAGGTATCGATATATAACATTAAATTAATCCAATTCAAAAATATAAAACTTAAAACTAATAAGACAATTAAAAAAAATCAGTTCTTCATATCACAAATCAAAAAAAAAAAATCAGTTCTTCACATCACAAATGAAGTTCAGTTCAAGGTGAAGAAAAGCAACTTAAGGAAAAGATAGGAATTGGAGCAAACGTAGTGGAGCGAAACATAGAAATATAGGATAAAGCAGCTTTACCTACTTTAGCTTGTATTTCAATGATTTTAGTTCTAGCTCCTTTAGTTTCATTTCTACCTTTTCTTTATGTTGTTTTTTCTTTTCAATTCTTTTTCAATTTTCCTCCTTACGTCTTTCCTCTTGGCGCCTCAACAATTCGACCTCTTCTTTCTTCAGCTCGTAAGATTTTCTAGTATACCTTGGGATTTCTTCAATCTTTTTCTCCATTTTTGAAATTACTTCGCAGAGGGTATCTTGCACTTCACCCTGTTTCTCCAGCGCTTTCAGCCTTTTATTCTCTCTTTCATCTATGGTGATTCTGGATCGTGAACGCGGTTCCGGATCCATTCCTTGGGTTCTTACCTCGCTTGCTGGCTCTTCGGACGTAGTGGTCAGTGTATTTTCCAAAATGATATAAATACGTCCGCCGGAGCAAATTTTTGATGCTGAGGGTAATTTAATGCACTTTAATTTTGTGAAATTAGCTTTATTTTGTTTAATTGGCTTTTAAGTAAGCTGAGAAAGCAAAAAACTCAATACAATAACAAGAACACCACAAAAAAACGTCTCACTCAACCAGAGTTGCCAGAGTAAGCCCGAATGCCATTCTTAAGAATTCATACTGACCATTTGGGACTACAAATGAGGTATACTTTATGGACTCCCCTGCCATTTTAATTTGGTAAAAACCTGATTGAAGATCTATTCACGTAAATAATTTGTTTTCTCCCAAGTAAATAATTTGTTTTGTCCCAAGCAGTCTTCTATTAGCGGGAGGGGATAGTTGTCTCTTACAATTGACTTGTTTAAGTTTCTGTAGTCAATACACATTCTAGTTTCACCCGACTTCTTCTTTGTAAGGACAATTGGTGACGCATAAGGGGACTCACTATGCCTAATAATGTTTTTTTTAGGTAAATCTTCTATAATTCGATTAACTTCGTTTTTCTCCGCGAAAGATAAGCGCCGTGGTGAACAGAAGGTAGGAATATTTGAGGTAAGTAATATTTTGGCTTCATAATCCATATGCGGAAGGCGTTCACTTTGGCTGAGGTCGTAAGTATTTTTAATCATAAGTCTGAAGGTTTCTGGCCACTCTGAAGGTAACTGAAGGCTTATGTCGATTGCATCTTTATCATTTTCCTCGATTTATATTGAAAATATCACAGAGTTCTGTATTTGGGTTTAATATCTCTGTAACTGAAGAATGATTGATGTGCTCTGTATAAGATTCCTTCTTACGTTCCTTGTTATAATCCGAAGTAAAAAAAAAAATTTTATTTACCTTAGGTACTTATTATTTGAGGTAAGTAATATTTTGGCTTCATAATCCATATGCGGAAGGCGTTCACTTTGGCTGAGGTCGTAAGTATTTTTAATCATCAGTCTGAAGATTTCTGGCCACTCTGAAGGTAACTGAAGGCTTATGTCGATTGCATCTTTATCATTTTCCTCGATTTATATTGAAAATATCACAGAGTTCTGTATTTGGGTTTAATATCTCTGTAACTGAAGAATGATTGATGTGCTCTGTATAAGATTCCTTCTTACGTTCCTTGCTATAATCCGAAGTAAAAACAATATTTTTATTTACCTTAGGTACGATATTATTTAATTCAGAAAATTCATTTTTATAGAATAAGCCAATGTTAAAAAGATTTAGGAAATCTCTTCTTAACAACAACGAAAATGGCAATTCACTATCAGAGAATACATAAATTTTAAGTAATTTTGAAATATTTGTAAATTGTATTGATACAGCGATGCATCCGTATCTTGCGATACCTTTAAATGTGCGTACACTTTCATCTTGACATTTTGTTATAGTCGGAACGAAAGATTGTCGAATGAAACTACATGGGATACCGGTGTCGAGCAAAGAGAAAAAACAAACATAATGAGGACGATCACAATTTGGACTGAAGGCAACACTTACCCTTTCTCTGCATTGTACTGAGTTGTATTCACTTTCGTCTTCCATTGCTGCTACCACCCTGCGTGGACAATTCTTATACAAGTGCTCCTTCGATCCGCACTTAAAGCAAGATCCGCGTTCTCTTCTTTTCTCCTTACAGTTGCTTGCGTACTGGCCGTACTGCGAACAGTTATAGCACCTTAGTTGCATCTCGCTATTACTGGTAGATGGAACTGTTCGTTTACCGATTGCAAGTCTTAATCGCTCGTTTCTACCGTTGTTTCGCCACTGAAGACAAGGGTTCTGGCTGACTGATCACCAAGTTCATTGATTATGAATTCAACAAGTTCATACTCTTCGATCGGCGCAGATTGAGCCAGCTCTTGCGTCGATAAAATGTAGTGCCCCAAAGTCTCTGACTTCTCCCATTTGCGTCGTTCAAGTTGTCGGAAAACATTCATTACGCTAAGCGGTTTTTTTAAATTCATCGCGCAGCTTCAATTTAAATTCGCACCAATTGTTAATGCGGTTTAGTCGCCATACGATTTGGGCACTATCCCTCAGAAATCGACGTGCAATCATGCTTTTCCATCGTCGTCGCAACCATAGTTGTTGGTTGTATCCTCGAAATCCTGTATCCATTTTTCTTATGTTGGCAATGTCGTCGCCGCTGAAGCTCGAAAGCGTTTTCTCAATTTCGCTAATATTTATTTGAGCGAACTGTACGCCCCTAGCTACTTCTAGTTTTTCGATTTCCTCCTTCATTTTCAATATGCGCAATCGTTTTTGTAAATGTTCTTCTAGGCCCGCTATGTCGCCGTCGTCAGAGCTGATGCTGTGAGCTGTGTGGTCTGCGTTGACGTTCGCAGTCGCAGCAGCTGTTGCTATTTCGCGCTGCCCATATACTACCGCCGTTATTGGTTCGCGCCTTTCATTTTCTTGTGATACTAATGCTGCTACTTGTGCACGTGGCTGTTCTGCAGGTGGCTCTACCGGGCGCCTCTGGTTTTTCTGACTTCTCACCTGCTACTGTGGCTGCCAATAAATTTCTTAATTGGCTTAACGTTGCGGTTTGTGGGAATTCCACACCAATATCAGCCAGGGCTGCTGCTATTTCATTGCGATCAGTCATATTGGTTTTGACTTGAGCTTGGGTCATTCCATGCATTTTTATTTAAGTACCTTTTACACTACATTTACATTTATATTAGAATATATTACAATATCCTATTTAATATTAAACCTATTTAATGTAAAAAGGGAAGATGTTGTATTTATACTTAGAAGTAATATTTACTTATTAGCTTACGCAACCCTTATTTATCTTTGTTGTCTGACTGTAGGCAGCACTAAGTATCTATAACACCTCATGTAACACTCAAATGAATAAAGAGAGTCTTAACCTTAAAGTCAAAGGCACAACAGTCTGTAAACTCACCGTCTAATAAATTATGCCAATACGTTGTCAATGTCCTCAAAAACATAACGAGTACATCCAAATATAATGGTAAATATTCAATTGAATTAATGGCGATGAGTTTCTGATTTCTTATGATGTAGTTTCCTTATTTCTGTTCCTTGTGAAAACTCTCATCAACACCTTTAATTTGATACGCATATTGTTAAAATACATTCGGGGTCACCCCTGGTCCACATTTTGGTCAATATCTCAGGATTCCAGAAACTTTTTTAACTTTTTCTTTCTGAAGAACCTTCTCGGGGCACAAACAAATACAATAAAAAAAATTAGTGAAATCGGTCCAGCCGTTCTCAATTGATGAGTTACTATTAGAGTGGGTTGATTTGTAGGGGAGGGAAAAAAGTGAAAAATCGCCATAGCGGAGACTATTCTAGGGGTAATTTTAAGCAACTTTGCTAAAGAAACTTTAGGTCTAAAGTTGGCTTGAAACCCCCGGAAATCGCGTTGAAGTTTCATAGTTATGGTAATGAAAATTTGTGTATGCGACCTATCACACTGTGTGACAGCGAGCATTAACTTTTTACGGGACATACCTTAAGTTGCAGTTCTAGTCAAGCACACAAAAACTACACAGCGAGAATTTCAAAAAAATGGCCACCATCTGGAAATAGGGGGCAAAACCCCCTTTTTAATTGTTTCAAGGATATATCTGAAACTTTAACAGGTCGATGTTTGTACATTGCAGATATTCCAAAAAAATTTATACGGTCAATCATTATTAAGCCAATAGAATCCAAATCAACCATTTTTAGAATTTTTGTCCGTCTGTCTGTCTGTCTAAGTGTTTGTGGTGGCATCACTTAAACACTGCTGAATGGAATTAAATGAATCTTTCGTCATTTATTAGTAGACGTTCAACTTAAAATTTAAGGTATCCCTTATTTCAATAACTTGACCGGTGTCAGAGTTGTCGACCAATAGGTGGGCCAGGGGTGACCAAAAATGTGTAAGTACAATATGGGTATGAAAAGAAAGGTGCTTACGAGTGATTTCATCATCAATGGGATAAATTTCAATATCTCAGCTTGTTTCGGAGATATCCCTAAAAATGTGAAACGAAAAAACGGAAGGGTGTAAGGCTCCCGTGGGTCTACTTTGGCACTTAATTTATATAAATAATATAAATTACTAAATAATTACTGTTATGCTATCTATGCTTTACGATGATCGTAAATCAGTACGTGATCAAGCAATAAAAAAAATGTTTACCACCATGACACTTGCGATACAACAAAACTTAGAGAGTACAAAAAATATATAATTCATTTTGACTGCTCCGAATATATTAATATGATTGATTTCAATGATGATAACATTTTAAAAGAACCACCGATTACTAGAAACATTCCTTACAACCATTTGAAGGAATATTTAGAATTTGAAGACCCACCACTTGCTGACCCACAAGTCCCATGCCACATACAAGGAACTGAACGATATGTGCAATTGTTAACCAGTGTTTCTCGGCGTGTATCGGAGAAAACCCGTATAAGTGTCATGGTAGTGCATTGAAATGCAAAAGGCATTCTAGTTATTTATATTATTTATATAAAATGAAGTGCCAAAGTAGACCCACGTGCCTTACACCCTTCCGTTTTTCCGTTTCACATTTTTAGGGATATCTCCGAAACAAGCTGAGATATTGAAATTTATCACATTGATGATAAAATCACTCGTAAGCACCTTTCGTTTCATACCCATATTGTACTTACACATTTTTGGTCACCCCTGGCCCACTTATTGGTCGATAACTCGGACACCGGTCAAGTTATTGAAATAAGGGATACCTTAAATTTTAAGTTGAACGTCTACTAATAAATGACGAAAGATTCATTTAATTCCATTCAGCAGTGTTTAAGTGATGCCACCACAAACACTTAGACAGACAGACAAACGGACAAAAATTCTAAAAATGGTTGATTTGGATTCTATTGGCTTAATAATGATTGACCGTATCAATTTTTTTGGAACATCTGCAATGTACAAACATCGACCTGTTAAAGTTTCAGATATATCCTTGAAACAATTAAAAAGGGGTTTTTGCCCCCTATTTCCAGATGTTGACCATTTTTTTGAAATTCTCGCTGTGTAGCTTTTGTGTGCTTGACTAGAACTACAACTTAAGGTATGTCCCGTAAAAACTTAATGCTCGCTGTCACACAGTGTGATAGGTCGCATACAAAAATTTTCATTACCTATCTATGAAACTTCAACGCGATTTCCGGGGGTTTCAAGCCAATTTTAGTTTCTTCAGCAAAGTTAATTAAAGTGACCCCTAGAATAGTTTCCGCTATGGCGATTTTTCACTTTTTAAAATCAACCCACTCTAGTTACTATACATTTTTTCTCTCCATTTTTATATATATAGATTTAATTACAATTGATAACTTTTTCATCTTTTTCTTTTTTTTAATGCACTGTGTTATAAATTCATTTATTATATTTTTTATTCATATTATTATAAATGTTCCGATAAAATGAAATATAAGGAGTGTAGCCTATTGCAACACTCAGACCGAAGTTTTGCTAGCATGACTATAGTCTCCCTCGGAAGGACATGTACATCCTTAGCAAGAACAGGGTGTTGTATATCTATGACGGAGTTCACAGGCCGAGATCTGAGGGATCTGTCTACCGACTCGGTGTATAGGTCTTTTAGGGCCCGCCTGTGGTTATGCAGATCAAACTGCAAGGAGATATGATGCCGGATCTCATCATAAAGCTTTCGGAGATTTTTTCTTATGTCCCTGAGGGGCGGAGTTACATCCAGTAGTTGTCGGTTTGGATGACTAGGCCTATGACAGTTCAGAAGGAACTGCCTACTTAAAAGTTCCGCGTGCTCACGAGCGTTGAGCATTTTAGCCTATTGACATAGGTGAGACTCAGACGACATAAGCAAGCAGCCTGTTGCAGTTCAGATGGCGGTGTTTTGGCAGACCTGCAATTTCCTCCAGTTGGAGTCGTGAAGGTTAGGCGTCCATATGGGCACAGCATAGTTAATAACCGGTCGGCCAAAAGCATTGCATGTAGGGAGAAATGTTTCTTTTTCTGTTGTTGTTGTAGCGCTACTTTGCCCTACCTAGGTAGTCAGTATCTTCACCCAGTAGTGTCATCGAAATAACGGAAGTCCACGGAGACCAAACTGTACGCAAACTCGGACTTACGTACTCGTGATGGGTACAAAGTGCATCGAAAAGACCGTTCCAGCGGTCATGGGGCCGGCCTTGCATTAATAATAATATCACACACCACACTGTACAGTATAATCTATTTTCCCCGGACATCGACCCCAGGGACTCTAAATATATATGTACATTCCGCCTGTTACGTGCTGTACCCGCGATTATCACCCTGATATTAGTGCGTTGCTAATCGGACCACAGGAAATGCGCCGGCAATTCATACTGCATCCTCCTGTGGATAGGTCCAAAAGAAGAGCCGTCCGCATATATACAAACACAACTCTCGATCACTTGGACCCGACGGAATTGCCATGAAGATGCTGAAACACCTCGGCCACGAGGTGCACAAGTACTTGGCGGATCTATTCAACCTCTTACTAACCACATTTGTCATACCATATATCTGGAAAAATGCGACTGTGGTCCCCCTCCTTAAACCTGGGAAGCCGGCGAATCAAGGAGATTCTATCGCCCAATATCTCTCCTATCGCCGGTAGTGAAGTTGGTAGAGGCTATATATCTTGCTCCTATACTATACTGCAAACCTGCAGCTGGCCAACCATCAACATGGCTTCCGGAGAAATCACAGATGTAGTGACATCTGCCTAAAATACCATCACGACGCAGATCAATTTCGGTTTGAATCAACACCCACCAAACCATAGGATGGTTCTTGGAATTAGACGTCTACGTTGATAGTGTCAAGCTACCTACTGTCTCACACCCCAAAATCTTAGGGGTGACGTTTGATATTATGTTCAAATAGGGCGCTCATGTAACCGCAATTGCCAATAAAGTCCAAAGCCGTAACAAAATCCTCAAGTCCCTAGCTGGCAGCACTTGGGGTAAAGACAAAGAAACGTTATGTAAAGTAGCCTTAAGAGCCAATTGAAATAGAACACTATGTATTAGCCTTAAGGATATATTGAAATACAACCCTGCGTCGTTAAAAAAAGAAAGAATAAAGAGGAAAGAAAGAAAAGAGGAAAAGGATCCGGCGTGGGATCATTCTTGAAAAAGATAGAAAACGAACGACTCGTGTTTCATTAAAAATCTTTATTTTATTGAGCCATCGCAACAAATTAAGTCAATCTTACATCTCAGGTGTGAAAATCGAACCGCTTGAAGTGTTTATCTACAAAAATTAAACTTTCCGCATATTAATGATGACTGATCCAAGAAAGGACATAATTGATGTGTTGGTAGCAAATGGAGTTGAGTTTCCTCCTACGGCCTCAACAATGCAGCTGCGTCGTTTACCGCAAAGCATTGTAGGTAATGGAAATGGGGACTGCACAACTGCTACCACTGCCGAAACTTCTACGGATAACAATACTGCCGCTAATAATATTGCTCCAAATTCTGCCTAATGCATGATGCAACTGCCGCCACCGCTGACGCCATTACAGAAATTGAGTCACATGCCGCTCAAAACACTGCCGCCGCCGTTTATGAAGATATCACCACTGCCGATGATCATTTAAATGCAAATGCTGACGCTGCCGAAATTTCTGCCGACCCTAATGATGCCGCTGCCGTTCATGGCAATACCACTGCCGCATGCACTTATATCACTGCCGCTAGAATCACCGCTGCCCATGGTAATCCTGTAAATCCTGCCGCTGCCGTTTCCGATATTTCTGCCGCTGAGCCTGTTCCAAATAGCACGGTCACTACCGGAGCCATCCCCAAAAACTCAAATAAAATGAATGTAGACGAGGAATTGGTTTATTTGAGAAAACGTCTAGAGATGCTCAGGCTGATGCAAGAAATTGAAGGCATCAAAGTAGTTAGTGTCCCGGAACAACGGCAACGCCGAATAGATTTTGCCGACATAGAACACGCCATCAATAAATTCAGTGGGGATGACGTCTCAATGACGGTTGAGCATTTTTTACAAGACTTCGAGGAAGTGATGGAATCATCGGGGGTTGATGACAGATTTAAATTGCTAGCTCTTCGCCGTTGCCTCACTGGGACGGCAAAAGTTTTTCTGTCCACCACGAAGGCACTAAGCTACGTCGACCTTAAAAAAGCACTCTTCGAATTTGATGTGCCGGTTGGTCGGCACGAAGTGTATAAAATGCTGGCTCGGCGCAAATGGGATAAAAAGAAGCAGTCACTGCACTGCTACGTTTTGTCCATGCAGGCGATGGCAAAGCGAGCAAATATCGGCGATACGGAAATTATCGACTTCGTCATTGATGGCATAGCCGGCCAAGTACCGAATGCTCACATACTCTTGCCGGCCAGAACACTGGATGAATTGAAAACGCTGGTTAGTCGCTTCCAGAGGAAATATTTTTCAGCCGAGCAACCAAGCAAGGAAGCAAGACAACCAACTGCTGCAAAATCGGTAGGTGAACACAAGCCCAAATGCTTCAATTGTTCAAAGGACGGGCATATTAAACCACATTGCCCGTATCCACTACGGCCCAATGGGAGCTGCTTTAAGTGCTGGCGTATGGGTCATGACCATCGGTCATGCCCAAATCCTGCAAAGATCCTGAAACCACGAAATGAGGTCGCAATGGTAGAAGGGAGTATTGAAGACGATTCATCCGTTGACGTAGTTAACGCATTCAATTACGTAAGTCTTATATTTAAGTCAAAAGATAGATCAACACCTAATTTAGTTTTATCTCTTTTCGACACCGGTAGTCCGGCTAGCTTCATAAAAGAATCCGTCGTCCCAAAAGAACTGGTAGATAATAGAAACCAGAGACAGCGCTCAAAATTAAAAGGGGTGGGGGTAAAAATATTGTTGTAAAAGCTAAAATACATTGTTTTTTGAAGTTTGGAAAACAAATTAATAAAATTGAATTGAATATCGTATCAGATAACGATATGGTGGTACCAATTATTTTGGGACGGGATTTTTTAAGAGTATTTAATATTAGGTTGACAAGCCTTAAGAAAAAATATACTGAATTGAAAAGTAAATGTGATACGGTCAAAGATCCTCAATCTGAAACTTATATTAAAGCATATACTGTCATGTCACATCCAAGTTTAGTTGAAAACGAATACGTATCAAAAAATTGTACTGCCGATAACTGCCCGAAACATAAAGATGGTTCATCTGATAAATTTAATACGGGGCAAGAAAGAAAATTGTGTAATTCTGAAATTGCTCAACCGGCAACTGGTTCCAAAGCATACACTGTCATGCCACCTCCGAATTTAGTTAAAGATGCCCGAATTATAATGACTGTTTACCTGATATATTTAATATATTTAATATCGACGTTTCTTATAACAAATATGAAGTTGACATAAATAACATGCTTACGAAGAAGCAATGTAGTGAAGTGAAACAAATTATAAATGAAACTTATTTTAATCTTAATATTAAAACCGAGCCCCTAAGGTATGAAATGAAAATACGATTAAATACCAATGTCCCTTTTCATTGCAACCCTCGTAGGCTATCTTATCTTGAACGTAGTGAAGTACGGAAAATTTTAGATGAACTTCTAAAGGAAAACATAATACGGCCTAGCGACTCCTGTAATGACTGCTCATTGGTCATTGAGTTCCAACAGGGGTATGCCACCTGTTGTGTGATTATGTAGAGCACCCAGAGGGGTATCACACGACAGATGGCATTCACCTGTAGAATGCCTAGAAAAGAGACAAACGATGACTGGCAGGAACGACATGGTGTATGAAACATCGGCTTCGTACAATATCGCGTTCCTGCCAGCCATCATTAATATTCCACCCCGAGTTGCAGGCTGACTTAGTTAAGCAAAAAAGTGTTTTTAAACTAAATGTTAAAAATATAATAACTAGAAATTAATTGCTACGGAAATAATAAGACTAAATGTTAAGAATATAATAACTAAAAACTAATTGCTACGGAAATAATAAGACTCAATGTTAAGAATATAATAACTAAAAGCTAATTGCTACGGAAATAATAAGACTAAATTTTAAAAATATAATAACTAAAAATTAATAGATTCGGAGATAATCCAAAGATATCAAAAAGCAAATTTAAACAAGTCTTTTAATACGGAAATTATAAAAATTAACATGGAAAATTTAACAAATACACGTTTAATTAATCGGAGGTAAACCGAAAATGCAATATAATAAAGAAAGGCTAATTTAAACGGAGATAAACGGCAAATCAGATGGAAGGCCAAAAGAAACTTAAAATCTACTACTGAAATTAGAAATAATACATAAAATTAAACAAAAACGGAGATAAACTTAAAATTCGGCAATAATAATAAAAATCTAAACTAACAAAAGCAGAGATAATACAATTCGGCAATAATAATAAAAAATAACAAAAGCAGAGATAATATAAAATATAATTGAACATTTTTGGGTGCTGTACCATTATAACGGCACACGAAACCACGCCATTTAGCTAACGGGAACAAAAAACTCACTCCACTCACACTGCACAGCAACCATCGGCAGCGAGCGAGACAGCAGCAGCAAAAAAGAGGCAGCGGTACTAGCAGCGGAAGCGGTGGTAGCAGCAGTAGCGGTTTATTAGTTATATATGTATACTAGCAGGGTACCCGGCGTTGCTCGGGATGTAAGTAGTTAGGGGGCCATTCAAAATCAATAATATACATTAAGATTTCATATTTATGTATATAATATAGCTGACCCGGGAAACTTCGTTCTTCCCAAAATAGATTTTTTTTTTATTAATTTTTCACTACTTCATTGTGCATACAACTTCAAAAATATAAAATTTTAGTATTCCGTTTAAGGCTACACGATACACAAAATTTTTAGTTTTCTGTCCCGGAGCGTAAGTAAATAGCGAAAACAATTTTCCTACACGGGAACACGCCACATAGAGCTATTGATATCATTAATCTCCTGATCAATTTTCAGGTCCTAACTTTAAACGCTTTTACGATAACCCCACTTTTATGCGCAAAAATTGTTTTGATATCATTTAGCTCTATACCAATTTCCAGGTTCCTGCCTTAAATACTTTTGGAGATATTTAGCTTGAAAAATTAGTATGGGAGGTGCCACGCCCCCATTTTCGTTAACTCCAATTTTTTTGGAGGTGGTAGGGATCGATCTCGTATAACCCCTCACCAAATTTCAGTGGTGTAACCCGAATACTTCCAGAGATACGGACAATGAAAAATTCCATTTGTATGGGAGGTGCCACGCCCACTTTTTCGTTATACCCAGTTGTTTTGGAGGTGGTAGGGATCGATCTCATATAATCTCTCACCAAATTTCAGTGGTCTAACCTAAATACTTCCAGAGATATCGACTAAGAAGTATTTCATTCGTATGGGAGGTGCCACGCCCACTTTTACGTTATACCCAGTTGTTTTGGAGGTGGTAGAGATCGATCCCATATAACCCCTTACCGAGTTTCAATGGTCTAACATAAATACTTCCAGAGATACGGACAATGGAAAATTCCATTTGTATGGGAGGTGCCACGCCCCCTATACATATCAAAATATTTTTTAGCCTGTGACCATCCCTGGAAGATGTACAGTGGGTGTGTAAAATTTGGTTACGATCGGTTTATAAGTTTAGGACGCAAGTCGATCTATACCTATTTACATAATTTGAATTTTATATATATAGATGTATATGTAATTTTTTTTGCCCTTTATGGTGTTTTTATACACATATACGTACATTTAGACATTTTTTTTGAACAAACGGTGGTTCCGTGAACAACCATATTGTATACAATTTTTCGTACAGCGGTGCGTCCGTTTGTAAATAACAACGGTGGTCCCGTACAACAACCACAATACACGTTTTGAATAAAAACAGTGCGTCCGTTTCCATAGCCCACTAAACATAAAATTAGCCATTTCAATAACTTTAAACAATACAATAGCTTTAATTGAAATAGATTTTCTGCCATTTTTTTTACTAACTAAATTTTAATAACATAATTGTAATAATACATTTGTAATTTGAATACCGTGTTAACTCAGTTTAAAACTTTACACTTTCATTGTAAATTTTGTAAAAATTCACTTGAATACAAAAATGCACAAAATACTGCTTGTTTGTAATTGCATGATCCCCTAGTTCCAACTGCATGCCATATCCCAATTTTCTTTTGCATAATTTTTAGCGGATTTCAGTGGATACACTATGTACATACACACAGTGGGACAATTTCATCAATCAAGTAAAGAAATTTTTTTTTTGGTATTTAATTGAATTTTAAATGTGCTTGAAATACGTACAGACCTAATATGCATTGACATAATATGAATATTAGTTCTGCAATGAGTTTCATAAATTTTCAATCAACTTCTATTATTGTTGCCTTATCAGTTTTGCTACATTGCGCCAAGTAAGCTTCGAAATATTTTCCTCGTAAATTCTAATTTTTTTTGCTCTTTTCAATATACATATATGTCAGAATCCGATTCTGAAAGTTCAGCAGATACCGAAATATTAGTTTCCGATTCTGAGTCAGACTCTGGAAGTTTATCTTCGGTTAAAACAGTGACAAAACAGAAAGCTAAATTATCACTTTCTGCTGACTTAACAGGATTTGGAGATTCAACTGTCGCAAATCAAGCTTCAACTTCTTCTAATTTAAAGTCAAAACTCAACGATTTAAACAGTATAATCGCCTTAATTTCTTCTAATAATAACTCGGATCTAAACGATCAAAACATTTCTTCAATTTCTTTTAATAATTCAGATCTAAACGATCAAAACATGGCGACACCTGACCAAAAGAAGTCTTTTATCATTACTTGTGCCACTATTATTCGAGAAAACTATAGCGGTGATCTTCTAGCACTTGAATCATTTCTGGATAAAATTGCATTAATCGAAGAAGTAATTGATGAAAATTTAACTACAACTTTTATAGCATTTTTAAAATCTAAACTTGAGGGTAAAGCGCGTGAAGCAATTCCAACCGTGGTAAATTCCGTTAGTCAAATTAAAGTCGCGTTACGAAATAGAATTAAACCCGACAACTCGAAAGTTGTCGCGGGCAAGATCGCGTCTCTACATGTGGTAAACAATAACTACACGGAATTTTCCAAGCGTGTTGAGGAATTATCCGACTCATTGGAACGCTCTTTGATCATTGAAGGTATGACACAAACAAAAGCGCACGAAATTGCCGTAGAACAAACAGTAAACGTTTGTAGGCTGAACACTCGTTCAGAACTAGTTAAATCGATTTTAGCGTCAACTACCTTCAGTGATTCAAAGGACGTAGTTGCAAAAATGATCGTCGAATGTAATAATGAAGTCAAAGAGCGTCAAGTGCTAGCGTTTCACTCGCGGTCAAATAGATCAAGTAGTTTTCGTGGAGGATTTAGAGGTAACAATTTCAATAATCGGTACAATAATAATTTCAATCGTTTTAATGGCAATACCAGTAGATACAACAATAACAGGGGTAACAATTTTAGATATGGTAATAATAATAATAATAATAGAAGTAACATTTCTAACAACAACAATAGTAATATCGGTAACAACCATAGTAACAATAGAAGTAACAATGCTAGAGCATCGAATGGTAGAGGTAGAAATGCTAATGTCCGCGCTTTAAACGCGAATGCCCCTCAGGAGCGAACACTGGGGGAGGACGAATACAGCGATTAAGCAATTTTACTTCACCAAAAGCCATTTATTGTTTAAATTTAAATTACTCAGACTTCATTGAATTGCAACTTAACGAGTCACAAAAATTTTGTTCTTTCTTAGTAGACACACAAGCAGACATTTCTTTGGTAAAAATTTCACGCATAGACAGAAATATTCCTTTTAATACAAGAGATATTATTAACATTACCGGTGTCACTTCTAATACTGTTTCAACTTTAGGTAAAATTACCGCAAATTTAAATTTTTCCAACTTTTCTATTAAACATACTGTTGGATCTTAAGTTGTCTTATTAATCTTATTAATGTTAATGGGGTAATATATCATATGTCGATAAGGGGGTGTCATTGCTCGTTACTTGGCAGTTTGACGTTTTGCTTGTTTTTACTTTGGACTTGTGAAATTTAGCATTCTTTTTGCTGCTGACACGACCGCCCGCCTTTTTTTTACGATTCCATACAATTTGCAATTGAGTAGTACGTGCTATAAGTTACATAACGCATATATTGTTTAATTAAATGAAGTACTGTGAAATGTACTAAAAATTAGAAGCACCTATTGAGTTTCCTTTGGCTACATACGAATGTAGAGGATATTCCACGCCGCATACAGTCCACTCCAACTGAGTTAGAGCAGTCTACCCGCACCGCATCGCAGAAGGAAAAACGCCGCAACATTTTTTGGTCCATCGTACCGGATTGTCCAGCAGAATCATCCACCGCATTTCACCGCATATCCACATAAAACCGCAAGTATTGCAAATACTTATTTTATATTTTAATAAACTCTGCACAATTGCAAGTACCAAATCGCTGACTTTCATTTGTCCTATATACATACATATTAACAAGGATTGCAAATTCCTTTTATGCTTTATTCTTCGTACAAGTTCAACTCATACGACTTTTAATCGCCCTCTAAGCAAGCATTCAAGTGCTTACGATATCAGACTACATTTATACGTTATACCCCCCGGCAATATTGTACTAAGGGTACATTTTCGAATTTGGTAACAAATCGGTCTTCTACGAACACAATCACATATATTCCTGCGAATATTAGTAATATCCAACAACAATCAACAAAAATGTCAGCTTTTGTAAAAACCCGCGATTCCGCGCTTAACGCAATCAAACGCTATATGGCCAAAAGCACGGATGTTGCATTAACTGTAGACATCGATCAGGTTGAAAGTTATTTGAAACTATTGAATGAGCAATGGGCTCGATTCAACGCTGCACAGAATGAGGTGGATACTTCATGTGGTACTGAAAACGCTTCAGTAGAGGAGAGCACACGGGATCAAGCCGAAACTTGGTACTCAACGGCCCTAGCTAGTTTTAATCGTGTTAGGAAATGTAGGGTAGGAAATGTAGGGTAGAATCACCAAGTCAAAATGTAACTCATTCAACAACAGTTTCTGCCTCCATTCGTCTACCAAAAATGGAGCTACCAACTTTTTCGGGCGATTCCACAGAGTGGATCAGTTTTTATGATTCCTTTTGCTCATTGGTTGATGGTAATGCTGCATTGTCGGACGGGCAGAAAATGCATTATTTACGGAGTTGTTTGAAAGGGGAAGCGTTGAAGGTGGTCAACGGTTTCAAGATATGTGATGCAAATTATAAGGAAGCATGGGACTTGTTGAAGTCTCGTTTCAACATTATGCGAGTTATAGTCGAATCTCATTTCAAGGCAATGGCCGATGTCCGCAAAGCTACAAGTGACACCGCCAGTTCAATTAAAGCAGTTTTGAACCCATATCAGCAGCATGTTCGTGAACTCAAAGCATTAGGCCGCAATGTTGGGTTCTTGGACGACTGGCTTGTTCATGAAATAGTAGGTAAATTAGCCTTTGACACTAGGAAGCAATGGGAACTTTCTCTTTTAACTGACGAGCCCCCAACATTTGAGCAGCTTTCAACATTTCTCGAGATACGGTGTACATCTCTGTCTATGCTGTCAGCAGCAGCGTCATCACAACCAACTAAACCTGCTACGAGTACTACTAGCAAACATACGAAAGCTTTCCATGCTGTATCTGATCCCAACACAAATAGTTGTCCTTGTTGCAAGGGTGCTCATAAAATTTATAGTTGCGAAAAATTCCTCAGTTTTGATCCTACCTCTCGATCAAAGTTTGTTAAACAGTCACATCTCTGCATAAATTGTCTCGGTTCGGGGCATTACAAACCTCGTTGCAACAGTTCTTCGTCATGCCGCAAGTGTTGCCAACGCCATCACACGCTATTACATGGAACGCCAGCCGCAACCAACAGTACCGACACCACCGAAACTCAACAAACATCCTCAAACCACGCCACCGCAGATACCACTTCAGGGAATAGTACCACCGCTCTTTCCGCAATCGCTTTAACGAACGATAACCCAGCATCTGAAAGTGTATCTCCGTGTTTAGACACGAATGCTGATCCGCTACCAAAGAACAAATTAATATTGTTGGCTACTGCTCTCCTTAAGGTACGAGATTGTTCTGGTCGCTTCCAACAAGCTCGTTTGTTATTTGACTCTGGCTCGCATGCCTCCTTCGTAACTGAGTCGTGTGTACGACGTTTGGGCTTACGTAGGAGTTCGTCTGCCGCTATAATTACAGGCATTGGGTCCTCACAGGGAGGACGCGCTAGAGGTCAAGTTTCGCTTTCACTTTCATCGAACTTCTGATAAATGCTAGGCTATCAACGCCTTAATATTACCGAAAATCACCGGCGCTTTACCTACTCAAACGGTTAGCTTAACTTCGTGGCCTCATATCAAAGGGTTGCCCCTAGCAGACCCACAGTTTATGAGGCCTGGTCCTATTGATTTATTGATAGGTATGGACGTAATGGAGACGTTAATTTGCTCGGAGATTCGCAAGGGTCCATGTGGGATGCCTACAACTCAACGTACCGTATTCGGTTGGACGATCTTCGGAAGTGTAGACAATCCATCAACCCCGTGTTTACAAACTTATTTTTGTGAGGTCCAACTCGAAAGGGCCCTGACGAGGCTGTGGGAATTAGAAGACGCGCCGGAGAAAACTTATTTAACAAGGGATGAACAATATTGTGAAGACCACTTCGAAACAACGCATACCAGAGCATCGGACGGCCGTTTCATCGTCGAATTACCGTTAAAGCCTGATGTACCACTCGGAGAGTCTCGAAGCCATGCTGTTCGTAATCTCTTACGCATAGAAAGGAAACTTGCCGCCGATAAAGATTTACGTGTCAGCTACAATGAGTTTATGCAAGAGCTCATAAACATGAAACACATGGAAGCCGCTGACGTAACTTCGAATCCCACGTTTTATGTGCCCCATCATCCCGTGACTAAGGAGTCGAGTGTTACGACCAAATTAAGGGTCATCTTCAACGCATCCGCAAAAACAACAACTGGGAACTCCCTCAACGACGCACTGTTTGTCGGCCCGCAACTGCAACAAAGTTTGATTTCTATCCTTTTACGCTTCCGAACCCACCGTTACGCCGTCACTGCTGACATTGCTAAAATGTACCGCCAGGTATGTGTTTCACCGAAATACGTAGACCTGCAGCGGATTGTTTGGCAAAGTGATCCATCACATCCAATTCAAGATTATAGGATGCTTCGAGTAACGTACGGGGTCGCCGCCGCATCACATTTGGCTGTCAAGGCACTGCAACAAAGTTCTCGTTATTCCACAAATAATAGCGAAAAGGCTGCGGCAACAATTCGAAGAGACTTTTATATGGATGATCTGTTGACCGGCGCCTCGAGTACAGATGAGCTTCAGTCATTGCAACAAAATGTCTCTGAAATCCTCATGGAAAGTGGCTTTGAACTTCGCAAGTGGGCCTCCAATAGTGTGGAGCTTACTAATACGATCTCTAGCACTGCGGAAAACATATCTCATTACATCGCTGAGGGTAAAGATGTTCACGCTCTAGGCCTCGTGTGGAACACAGAGGCAGATTACTTCACCTTTGCGATCAACCTAAAGCAACCACCTAGACTTGTCACAAAAAGAGCCTTTTTATCAGATGCTAGCACGTTGTTCGACCCGTTGGGCTTGCTCGCTCCTACCACGATCAAATCCAAGATGTGGTTTCAGGATATTTGGCGCGCCGAGGTTGGTTGGGATGAACTTATACCTGATACAATAGCAGCACGCTGGTGTGAACATCGCTCGCAACTACAAAGTTTGTCGGATCTAAAGGTGCCTCGTTGGGTTGGCTGTACAACTTCTGAATCAGCAACTGAACTCCACGTGTTCTCAGACGCATCGGTACGAGCCTACGCCGCCGTCATATACGCACGTACAGTTCAAAGCAGCGGAAAAATCACGGTGTCCCTGATTTCGGCCAAAACTAAAGTAGCGCCAATGCCCGAAGATTGGAATCTAAGTGTTCTTTGCCCAATCCACAAAAAAGGTGATCCTGCAAACTGCACCAACTACCGCGGAATCAGCCTTTTGAATATCGCATATAAGGTCTTGTCAAGCGTATTGTGCGAACGATTGAAGCCTGACGTGAACAGACTGATTGGACCTTATCAGTGTGGCTTCAGACCTGGAAAATCTACCATCGACCAGATTTTTACAATACGTCAAATCCTGGAGAAAACCCGTGAGAAAAGAATCGACACACACCACCTCTTTGTTGATTTTAAAGCCGCTTTCGATAGCACGAAAAGGAGCTGCCTATATGCCGCTATGTCTGAATTTGGTTTCCCCGCAAAACTTATACGGCTTTGCAAAATGACATTGAGAAACACCACCAGCTCAGTCAGAATTGGGAAGGACCTCTCCGAGCCGTTTGAAACTAAACGAGGTTTCAGACAAGGTGACCCCCTATCGTGCGATTTCTTTAATTTGATGTTGGAGAAAATAATACAATCTGCAGAACTCAACCGCGCTGGAACAATATTCTATAAAAGCGTGCAACTGTTAGCATATGCTGACGACATTGACATTATCGGCCTTAACAACCGTGCCGTAACCTCTGCGTACTCCAAACTAGAAAAAGAAGCGGAAAAAATGGGTTTGGTGGTGAACGAAGGCAAAACGAAGTACATGCTGTCATCAAGCAAAGAGTCAGCGCATTCGCGCCTTGGCACCCACGCCACTGCTGGCACCAAAAAGTTCGAAATAGTGAAGGACTTCGTTTACCTTGGATCCAGCATAAACTCCAACAATAATGCCAGCCTAGAAATCCAACGAAGAATTGCTCTTGCAAATAAATGCTACTTTGGACTGAGTAGGCAATTGAAAAGTAAAGTCCTCTCTCGACGCACGAAAATCACACTCTACAAGTCACTCATCGCTCCCGTCCTGCTATATGGTGCAGAGGCGTGGACACTAACAACATCTGACGAGGCTGCATTGGGAGTATTCGAGAGAAAAGTTCTGCGAAAGATTTATGGGCCTCTACGCGTTGGCGACGGCGAGTACCGAAGAAGATTTAATGATGAGTTGTATGAGCTTTACGCAGACGTCGACATAGTACAGCGCATTAAAACACAGCGGCTTCGCTGGCTAGGCCACGTCGTGCGAATGAACGAAGACGCTCCAGCCCAGAAGGTATACTTATCGGCACCCGCCGGTGGAAGCAGAGGAAGAGGAAGACCACCACTCCGATGGAAGGACCAAGTGGAGACCGACCTGCGATCTCGTGGGGTCTCCAATTGGCGCCAGTTGGCGCAAAGAAGAAATGACTGGCGAGCTATGTTGGACGGTCAAAATCGCTCAGGCGGTTAGATGGCCATTTAAAGAAGAAGAAGAAAGTAGCGCCAATTAAGTCTACCACATTACCGCGTTTGGAGCTCTGCGCAGCGCATCTCGCGTCTAAATTGGTACGAAGTCTACTACAAAGCTGGGGCGAACTTCGCTATCCGCTATACGCCTGGACCGATTCGACCATTACTCTGGCATGGTTGCACGCTCACCCGAGTAGATGGGAAACATTCATCGCGAATCGTGTGGCCGACATACAAGGAATTCTACCGCCAGAGTGCTGGCACCATGTACGCTTAGAACGCAACCCGGCAGACTGTGCATCAAGAGGTTTAACGCCTCGAGAACTTATTCAACATCAGCTATGGTGGTCGGGTCCAGACTTTTTGTACGGCGAAGGTCAGTTTTGGAAACAATCTACGAAAGAACCGCATTTAACTGAACTTGGTCTACGTAAGAAGGTTGCCGTTCATGTCACGCTACCCGAGGATTGTTGGGCAATCATGACTAAATACTCATCTTTTTCAAAACTACGGAGGGTTATCGCATATGTGTTAAGGTTCATTTACAATGCTCGCGCTAGTAAGAACCGCACGCAAAAATTCAATCATGGCACTCCTAATTGTCAAGAGTTGGCCGCAGCCGAACTACGGCTTATTAAATATACCCAAAATTTGTATTTTATTAATGAAATTTCTCATTGCAGGGAGAAAAAACCTATTCCCCTGCGAAGTAGTTTGCTGCGTCTGCAGCCGTATCTTGATCCGTCAGGTGTTTTAAGGGTTGGAGGTCGGCTAAAATCTGCGGATCTCGCGCTTGACGCCAAGCACCCTATAATTTTACCGAAAAATTCACCGCTGTCAAAATTAATAATATCTGACATACATAAGTATACCCTACACGCTGGGCCACGCATAATGACTGTCGTTCTTCAACACCGCTATTGGGTAATTGGTGCCCGCAATTTGATTAGAAGCATATACCATAAGTGCGTTAAATGCACTTGCTTAAATCGTAATACCTCAGTCCAGTCGATGGGCTGTCACCTAGGTAACGATGGAAACGTGCGCGTTGTAACCGTAAAGACAAACAATGGAGAGTACGTTCGACCCGTAACCAGGCTGTGCCTTTTACTTACAAAAGGGGATTTGTTTTGCGAGTCATCATCAGAAGATACGAAATAATTATAAGTTTTTTTTCCATATTTATCTTGATTACTCGAATTTGTAAAAATATTAAATTTTTCGAGATAGATTGTTTCTAAATTAATATTTCAAATTGATATTTCTGATAATTTAAAATTGTTTGAGAATTACTGAAAAATTGAATTTTTGTAAAGTTGAATAACTTTTCTAATGGTTATCTTAATAACTAAACCTTTGTCGATAATTGAAATTTAAAGTAAATTTTTTTAGATAGTTAAAGTTAAACGATGTTTTAAGAGTTAATTAAAATTTGAATTTGTTAAAGATAATATCTTTCCGAATATCTACATACATATGTATCTTAGCAATTAAAGACTGAATTTGTAAACACATGATACTCAGATTACATAGTTAGTGTAATTCTTAAAATTTGTCGTATTTAAATATTTATTGTTATATACTTTGAAATATTTATCATAAGATTAAGTTGAACATATCATATGTACATATATAGTTTAAGGGCGGCGGTATGTTGGATCTTAAGTTGTCTTATTAATCTTATTAATGTTAATGGGGTAGTATATCATATGTCGATAAGGGGGTGTCATTGCTCGTTACTTGGCAGTTTGACGTTTTGCTTGTTTTTACTTTGGACTTGTGAAATTTGGCATTCTTTTTGCTGCTGACACGACCGCCCGCCTTTTTTTTTACGATTCCATACAATTTGCAATTGAGTAGTACGTGCTATAAGTTACATAACGCATATATTGTTTAATTAAATGAAGTACTGTGAAATGTACTAAAAATTAGAAGCACCTATTGAGTTTCCTTTGGCTACATACGAATGTAGAGGATATTCCACGCCGCATACAGTCCACTCCAACTGAGTCAGAGCAGTCTACCCGCACCGCATCGCAGAAGGAAAAACGCCGCAACACATACTTTACACATTGTGAATGAAGACTTTAATATAACATCCGATGGTATACTGGGTAAAGATTTTCTGAAAATTAACAAATGCACCATTAGTTATGAAAACAATAATATTTCCTTTTGGGTAGGTGATGAAAAAGTCGCGGTACCAATCCTACACGGAACAGAAAGCGACAGTTGTGTAATACCGCCCAGATGTGAAGTATATAGACTTTTTGATTTAGGAAAAACACCCGATCCACTATTCGTGGATTCGCAGGAAATTGAAAAAGGTGTCTTTACAACGAGATGCATTGTTAATTCCAATAACCCAATAATTAAGGTTATAAACACAACGGATGATGTAAAGTATGTTAAAAGAAATAGTATTCGGACAGAAAAACTTTCAAGTTACAACGTTCATTCAATTAACAAAACAAAAACTGAAGACAAACGTACGCAAAAACTAATTTCAATTTTAACTAGTAAGGAAGTCTAAGTTCGGGTGTAACCGAACATTAAATACCTAGTAGTGATCTGTTTTGGTATCCCAATTTACTCAGGTCTATTTTAATAACGGAAAAGTTGTTATAAAGGCAACTGATTGTTTTCGATTAAAAACACTTCTTTATGGGAGTGGTAAATTCAATTATCACTAAATAACAAAATATAAATAGCTTTCCTCATGTTCATGAAAGGTATGAAAATTAAAAAAATTAAAAAAAAAGGCAGTAGGGTGTTAACTACTTGCCCGTAAATCTTCCTTGTTTGTTATTCGATTTGCGTAATTCTTGGCAGGAGTATACTACATACTATTGGGAAGTATCTCACTAAATTTCATTGAAATACATTCTTGAAATTCCAAGCAATCGCTTTTGAAAATAGCAGAGCTTTTATGCTAAAAAGTGGGCGGCGCCACGCCTACTTCACCAAAATCCACAAAATTTGTTTACAGTTTAGTTTTGTTTAAAAAGGCTATTATGTGTGTAAAATCTTATTTATATAACTTATACAATTATGGAAATATCGCGATTTTAATTTTACGAAGAAATTTTTTAGAACTATGTTCAAAAAGTGGGCGTGTCCGTTCACCCATTTTGTTTATTTTTTCAGCAAAGAGTTAGCTTTATATGTTGATCACTTTCTCTAAATATCGTTTCAATAAGTCAATTTTTACCGGAGTTATGGCATGGAGAGTTTTGTGGAATAATCCCCCATAAAGGGGCGGGGCCACGCCCATTTTCCAAAAATTTTGTGCTTTCGACTTTCTTTGCCCGCGAACACTTTAGAGGTGAAATAGAAATGATATACAGCTAGTTTAAGCAAAGTTATAGCATATTCAATATATCCATGATCCTTTTCGAAATCTTTCGTATAAAATTGGGCGTGTACCTAATCCGATTTCGCTAATTTTTTTTCGAAATATTGCCTGTATTAATAGAAATATGTGTGCTGAATTTTATTTTGCTATCTTGAGCGGTGTTTGATTTATGATTAATAATATTTCCAAATTTGTGGCGGTACCACGCCCTTTTTTAAAAATTTCTTCAGAAATTTATTTTTTGCCTTAACGCTAAGGTACACACCAAATTTTATCCTTATAGGTGTATTATGTACTGAATAATCACTCTTTTTGTATTTTCGAAAATATTATATATATAGAAAGTGGGCGTGGCTTTTAACCGATTTTGCCTATTTTCAATAGCGTTCAGAGATAAGTAAAAAGGAACCTGCATACCAAGTTTCATTGAGATATCTCAAGATTTACTCAAGTTATCGTGTTCACAGACGGACGGACGGACGGACGGACATGGCTCAATCAATTTTTCTTTTCCTCCTGAACATTTTGATATACATAAGTCAATATCTATCTCGATTCGTTTATGCCGTTACATACTACCGTTAGGCGAATGAAGTTAATCATGCCTATAACCATATCCGACGGATGCCATTCGCGGGGAGTGCGGATCGATTCGCGAAAAATCAGTTGCGGATCTGAGTTAGAAAACTTTAAAAAATCAACTTTATCGATTTCCTTTAAATCTACTACCTTATTCAAAACAAGAAATAGAAGAAAACATCTTGACAATGTCGTTTTTTTTATTTTAAAGGTTAAATCCGCAACTGTTTTCACGCGAATCGATCCGCACTCCCTCCGCAAAGCATCCGTCGGATACCGTAATAGGCATCAATATACCTTGTGTGCGAAGCACTACTAGGTATAAAAAACCAAATACCACAGCATGCTCACAGTAAACTAATCGACCTTTGCATAAATTATGCTGACATTTTCGCTCTCGACACGGACAAAATGACTTTAAACAATTTTTATGAGCAAACATTAAGAGTGACAGGCAACGACCCGGTATATGTTAAAAACTATCGATTGCCATATTCCCAACGTGAGGAAATAAATCGCCAAGTAAATAAGTTGTTAGATAATGATTTGATTGAGCCTAGTGTTTTGATTGTAGTCCCCAAAAAGGATACTAATGGTCAAAAAGCTTATCGCATGTGCGTAGATTTTCGCGGAGTCAACAAAAAACTCATTGCTGACAAATTTCCTCTTGCTAGAGTTGACGATATTTTAGATAATCTCGGTAGAGCTAAGTATTTTTCGACATTAGACCTTTTTTCGGGATTCCATCAAATTCCCTTGCATCCTGACTCACGCGACATTACGTCTTTCAGCACTGACCGAGGTGCATTTAGGTGGAAAGTTCTTCCATTCGGGTTAAATGTAGCACCAAATTCATTCTCGCGGATGATGACAATAGCTTTTTCGGGTATACCACCCGATATCATCGTCATTGGTTGCAGTGAAGCACACCATATTAAAAATGTTTCGAAACTTGTAGGTCTTTCAATCTCAAACTTAACCCCAAAAAATGCAATTTCTTACGCGCAGAAGTAACTTTTCTAGGACACAAATGCACATCAAAGGGTCTGTTGCCAGATGACTCAAAAATTAACGCTATAAAGAAATACACAAAACCGACCGATAAGGATGCGGTTCGACGTTTCGTCGCATTTGCTAACTATTACAGGCGTTTTATACCTAATTTTGCGTCACTGGCAGCGCCTTTAAATCGATTAATTAGAAAAAGAGTTGAATTTGTTTGGGATTTTGAGTGCGAAAGATCATTTTTATCAATGAAAGCAGAATATAACTTCACTATTGTTTATATTAAAGGTAAATCAAATGTGGGCGCTGATGCACTTTCACGCATCACAATCGACGAAATTAGAGAGTCTAACAAACAAATATTAGCTGGACAAACAAGGGCGATGGCAAATCGAGCAAACGACAAAAACGTACTGAAGAAAAACGATAAAGCCATTGACAAACAGCAAACTTTACAAGTTTACGATAAATTTTCATTTAGCTTTTCAAATAAAATACCGCGTGTAAGATCTGAAATTATTTACGATAAAAATAGAAACACTACAAATTTACATATTTTTGCGCATATTAAACATAAAAAACTCGAGTAACTTAGTTTAGAGGTTGCTAACGAAATAATGTCTTTAGAGAAATTACTTTCGAGGCTTGATTCAGAAGCCAGCAAACGCAAAATTAAGCAAATAGAATGGCCTAAAAACGATATATTTTTCAATCATTACACTATTATAAATTTAAAAGATCGCGGAAATAAAATACTAAAATTTTTAGAAATAATTTTAACAGATCCAGTTGAAACTGTGACAGACGATGACAAAAAGCTTAATTTGATGACAATTTACCACGACGACCCTATTTCTGGAGGACATTGCGGTACCAAGAAACTTTACGCAAAACTAAGAACAAAATTTTATTGGAAGAACATGACTCGCCATATAGCAAAATACGTAAAAAGTTGTAATAAATGTCTTTTGAACAAGGTGAAACCAAAAACAAAAGAATACTCGTAATAACTCCAACACCTTGCAAACCATTCGATGTATTAGTTATTGATACTATAGGACGTCTACCTGAGTCCAAATATGGTAATAAGTTCGCACTAACCATGATTTGTGACATGACCAAATATTTAGTAACAGTACCTGTACCAGACAAATCTGCAAAAACAATTGCATTTGCAATTTTTGAAGGTTTTATTTTAACCTACGGCGTGATGAAAGCCATAAAATCAGATTTGGGCACAGAATTCAAAAACGAATTACTTAATTGCTGAAATAACCCAACTTTTGAACGTAAAACATGATTTTTCAACTGCATACCATCACGAAACTGTTGGTACAATTGAACGTAATCACAGAGTTTTTAATGAATACTTACGTGCATATTTGAATGATACACATTCAGATTGGGATACCTACCTGAAATACTTCACATTTTTACACAATACTACAACAAGCACAGTTTTCGACAATAAATTCTCACCTTTTGAATTACTATTTGCAAAAAAGGCAACTTTGCCAAATGAATTAGCAAAAGATAAAATTGATCCAATTTATAACGTCGAAAACTATGCTAAGGAAATTAAATTTCGAATGCAAAATACTCATAAAATGGCACAAAATCTAACAAATAAACACAAATTACAAACTAAAAATTTCTATGATAAGACGGCTCGCCCATTAATTGTTAAAATTGGCGATAAAGTCATTTTACAAAAGGAACCAAGACAAAAACATGAAAATATATATCAAGGTCCTTTTGTTGTTAAGAAAATCGATGAACATAATGTGTACTTTATTTGATGAATTAAATAAGAAAGAAAAAATTGTACATAAAAATCGCTTATGTGAAGTGAATTAAAAATACTCTATTTAAAGTATTAAAATTTAATCTAAAATTAAACTATTCCTCTATCTAATTTATAATTGTTTAATAGTTTTCATTATATATCCAAGAAGGCAAAAGGAAAAAAAAAGAGAAAATTGTCCTTATTAACTAAATCAAAAATTAAAAGCACAAATACATGTACTAAAAGAAACACAACAAAACGAAAATATTGTACAAAGAAAAAACAAATATTACTTATACTTTTCCAATGTTAATAAACTGTAATATAAATACTAATTAAGTGTTTTTATATTCTAAGTATTTTAGAAAATTGGTTCGAATGAACGAACTAATAAAAAGGGGAGGAACACCCTAATGTGTAGCATTCGTTCATTCGAAACAATATAATTAAGTATATGGGCAAGAAGAACCTAGCAAGATTGATCACCTTGCTAAATTCTTCTTTTCCCCAAAAAGGGTGATGTAATGACTGTTCATTGGTCATTGAGTTCCAACAGGGGTATGCCACCTGTTGTGTGATTATGTAGTGCACCCTGTACTGGCAAAGTAAGTGTAGACTTTGCCAGAGGGGTATCACACGACAGATGGCATGCACCTGTAGAATGCCTAGAAAAGAGAAAAACGATGACTGGCAGGAACGACATGGTGTATGAAACATCGGCTTCGTACAATATCGCGTTCCTGCCAGCCATCATTAATATTCAACCCCGAGTTGCAGGCTGACTTAGTTAAGCGAAAAAGTGTTTTTAAACTAAAATAAAAATATAATTAACTAAAGCGGTGATCTACCGACTTACAGCAGATTTAGCTGGAGTTTTATTTGAGTTAATCGGCAAATTGGTTACCGGGACAATTAAACCCAACACTCCCCCTATGCATCCGGCATTGTGCTGGTTCAGAAGAAGAATGGCAAAACGCGCATGTGTGTAGACTATAGGGCGCTTAATAAATTAACCCTGAGAGATAATTACCCACTGCCGTTGATCGATGATTGCGTTGAATATTTACAGAATAAGCGATACTTCACAGTATTAGACTTGGAAAATGGTTTCCACCAAGTACATACTTGTGAGTCGATACCTTTTACGTCGTTTGTAACACCGCACGGGCAGTTTGAATATTTAAAAATGCCGTTTGGGTTGAAAAACGCTCCGGCGGTGTTTCAACGATTCATTAACAATATATTCCGGGATATGTTGGATGAAAAGAAAATTATCATTTATATGGACGACATAATTATTGCGACGGAGGGATTTGAAGAACATAAGAAACTTGTAAAGTTAGTGTTAGAGCGAATTAACCCTTTCGCGGACAGTGGATTTTGGAGCTGCGTTCCCGTGGGTCACTTGCCATATCTTCGGATCTATGCCGCATTGATTATACGAAAAAGTGCAAGCTTAAGCTTGCATAAAACAACGGTTACTCCGTTTCTATGTAACTTCGAATTATAAATTATAGGGACACACATTTTGTGAATCTTATATTCTTATCGAAATGTCTGCTGGAGCTACAGGTTTGTCACATTTCTTAAAATAATTTATGACGGGAAACCCCGTCATGTCCCTTTATTTCTGCACAAATTTGACGGCATTTGCTGTTTTGTCCGCGAAAGGGTTAAATTACGTACCTTGAAACTCAACTTGAGTAAATGTAAGTTCGGATATACGGAAATCGACTATTTAGGATATAGGGTCACTTGTAAAGGAATATCACCCAATGATTCTCACATAAAAAGTATAAGCAATTTTCCAGCTCCTACGAATCTGAAACAGTTACAATCATGTTTAGGTATGTTTTCTTATTTCCGTAGATTTGTGGCGTCCTTTTCACAAATTGCTAAACCTTTACAGAACTTACTTAAAAGGAATTCTCATTTCGATTTTGACGATAAATGTTTCGAGGCCTTTTCGGAACTGAAATCTAGATTAGTTAAGAGCCCAGTGTTAGCCATTTATAGCCCCACTAAGGAAACTGAACTACACTGTGACGCCAGCAGTATAGGGTTTGGGGCAGTGTTGCTGCAACGCCAGGAAGATAACAAGTTCCATCCGGTCTCGTACTTTTCGAAAACCGCGACAGGCACCGAGTCAAAGTACCACAGCTTTGAATTGGAAACGCTATCTATAATATACGCATTAAGAAGATTCCGTCATTACCTAGAGGGCATCCGTTTTACGTTGGCCACTGATTGGAATTCCCCAACCTTGACGCTAGATAAAAAACAGCTGAACCCTAGAATAGCCAGATGGGCTCTTGAGCTTGAAAATTACGACTATAAAATACAGCACAGGAAGGTCATTTCCATGGGCCACGTGGATGCTCTTAGTAGAAGGCAGATAGGTTCAATCATAAATTCTGATGAGGTCGAGTTTCATATACAAGTTGCTCAGGAAAGAGACCCAGATATTCAAATAGTTCGGAGCCGATTAGAGAATGAGGAACTTAAAGACTACAAATTGATAGATGGATTATTATACAGATCTAAAGAAGATGGTAAATGTGCTCTTTACGTACCAAACGAAATGGAAAATAACGTTATACAGCTGATACACGAAAAAATGGGTCATCTCTCCCTTGATAAAACTCTCAGTAAGTTAGGTCTATACTATTGGTTTCCCGGAATGCGGAAGAAAGTAGAAAAGTTTATAAGAAATTGTTTGAAATGTATCATGTACTCCAGCCCCCCCCCATTCTAAAGAGAAGAATTTGTATCCCATTCCTAAAACCCCTCTGCCGTTTGACACAATACATGTCGACCATTTGGGACCACTGCCGTCATTGAAGTCGAAGCGTAAACATATTTTGGTAGTAGTTGATGCCTTCACTAAATTTGTTAAACTCTATCCAACAAATTCTACGAGTACTCGAGAAGTCACTGCCGCTCTGGAAAAATACTTCAATTACTATAGTAGACCGAGACGCATAGTGAGTGACAGAGGGACTTGTTTCACCTCACTTGAGTTTTCCGCCTTCTTATTACGAAAGAACATCAACCATGTGAAAGTTGCGGTTGCATCCCCTCAGGCTAATGGTCAAGTGGAGAGGGTAAATAGAGTCTTAAAGGCAATGTTGGGCAAATTGACCAATGAGATAAACCATGATGATTGGGTAAAAACACTGCTGGAGGTAGAGTATGCGATAAACAATTCCATCCACAGTACCTGTAAAGAGACGCCAAGCCGGTTGTTGTTCGGGGTAGAGCAGAGAGGAGTAATAGTTGACGAGTTTACTGAACATTTCCAGGACAAACTTTGTCCGGATAGTGATAGAAATTTAGATAGTATGCGCGCAGATGCACCTGCACGAATAGCCGCCAAACAAGAATATTCCCTAATTCGATATGCCCAAATGAAAACTGATCCTAAGACGTACCAAGTAGGGAACTACGTTGTTATAAGAAACGTCGATACCACTTCCGGGACTAATAAAAAATTTGTCCCCACGTACAAAGGACCTTATATAATACATAAAGTCCTTGGTAACGACAGATAGGTTATACGGGACATTGATAATTGTCAATTAACGCAGTTGCCCTATGACGGAGTGATTGAGGCACACAGAATTAAAAGTTGGCCCGAATTACCGGATAGATGTGTGGAGGAACCAGAGTTGGAACTTTTAAAATCTAGTTAGTATGTAAGTTATTGTGTATCGAGGTCGATTACATAGCCAGGTTGGCCGAGTTGTAAAGTAGCCTTAAGAGTCAAGTGAAATAGAACACTATGTATTAGCCTTAAGGATATATTGAAATACAACCCTGCGTCGTTAAAAAAAGAAAGAATAAAGAGGAAAGAAAGAAAAGAGGAAAAGGATCCGGCGTGGGATCATTCTCGAAAAAGATAGAAAACGAACGACACGTGTTTCATTAAAAATCTTTATTTTATTGAGCCATCGCAACAAATTAAGTCAATCTTACAGTTACTATCTACATATAGGTACTGAGCTACGCGACGCCAATATGGTCGCCGGGGCTAGCAGACACACACTGGACGAGGCTACAGGTCTGCAAAACACCGCGCTTCGTACCGCCACTGGGTGTCTTCTTATGTCTCCTGAGCATCACCTTCATAACGAAGCGAAAATGCTCGCCGTTAAAAAGCATAGCGAGATGTTGACCATGCAATTCGTGTTCAACTGTTGCAAGCCGCAGCATCCGAACGGACGCCTGGTCAACGAGAATCCGCCCCCCAGGAGCATAAGGAGCCATCTACGCAAACACTACGATGATATCCGGCACCTGATTTCCACGCCGTTTGATCCTAAGGTGCACCGGCAGGCCCTCACCCCCATCCACACGAATTCGGTAAATTCCTTTGTTGGCTCTCTCCCGGTGAACGCCGTTCTTCAGGCAACAACACCACCCGTTGCCGAAGAGGAGCGCGAGCTGCCTAGGGAGACTAGGGTGATGCTGGCTCAACTCCGGTCTGGATATTGTAATAGGTTAAACTCTTACCTATCCAGACTGAACAGCGACTTGCCTAATGTTTGTCCGGCATGCGGCTTGTCCCCCCATAACACAAACCATCTTTTTGTCTGCTCAACCGAGCCTACTCTTCTAACACCCATATCCCTCTGGTCCTCCCCTGTTGAAGCCTCTAGGTTTCTAGGACTTCCGTTAGAAGAGTTCGATGACAATATTGGGTAAGGTAGATACTGACTACCTAGGCAGGGAAAGTAGTGCTACAACAACAACAACATGGTCCTTGCGGCACTTGACCTGTCGAAAGCTTTCGCCACGGTCAACCTGCCACACGCCTTAGAGACCTGGAGGAGACACCGCTTTCTGCCGGCCTTAAACGATGGACCGCCAACTATCTAAACGGTCGGCTAGTGTTAGTGAAGTTCCGAAACGAGAGATGTGGACCTAGAAGAATCAAACAAGGGGTTCCGGAGAGTGGTGTCCTTTCACCCCTCCTGTTTAACTTCTACATCTCGAGCCTCCCCCCACCAGAGGGGGTCTCCATCGTTTCGTAAGCTGACGACTGCCCGTGATAGCCACGGGCAAGGGACCTTCCACGAACGAACTATGCACGAGACTGAACAGGTACTTACGCGATGTTTTTGTTGTTGTTTTAGCAAGAAAATCACTCCCCGAAGGTTTTGGGGAGTGCTGTCCAAATAACAGTCCTGGGCCGGATATGAATCCGGTACGCTCCGATACTGCCTTGCGGTACTGCCCGACTGTCGTGGTAGCGATTTTGTATGACAAGTGGAACCTTCTAGGTCATGTCATCCCTCCTTCCGAAAGGAAAGAGAAGATGGGTAATGAGAGGTGAAAGGCATCACGCCCGTAGATCAACCTTCAACGTCGTCTGACTCGCCTCTACCTTCTGGTAACGCGATTCCTTCGAATTCAAGAATGCGCCGTAGTGCGCGACCCAGCCTATTACCACCTAGGCATACGCACCAGTCCTTGACCCTCAGCATCAACATTGCTCCCTCTTCGCATTTCGGTATCCTGCAATTTAATTGCAACTGCCTAACCGGTAAAATTGTTGAAGTAATAAACTTAATGAGGCGATATAACATCAAGATCGCGGCGATTCGGGAGACAAAGCTCGGTGGAAGGTCGTCTCTTCAGTCCTGCAACGGGTACAATGTACACCGTTGTGATCGTGCGAGAGGGCTTGGGGTGGTCTGGTATTCATCACGCATCAATCTGTGTCTATCGTCTATTTGAGCCTGACATCGGCCCGAGGGACACCACCTTAGAACATCAAGGTATGGTTGTCCGGTCAGGCGATGTCGAACTTGAAATCATATACATATACATACCTCCTGTCACCTGCTGTCCCAGGGATTACCACCCCGACATTCGTGCGTTACTCAGGGGCGAGAACCGCGTCATCCTTGGTGACTCCAACGCACACCACGACCTGTGGCACTCCAGCTTGCAGGCCGATGGTAGGGGACAGGAGCTGGCTGATGATTCGATGTTCTGCACGGTAAATGGGGATGCCCCCACTAGAGTGGCGGTAAACTGCTCTAGCTCGCCAGACATCACCATAGTCAGCGCAGGCCTTATAAACTGCATTGAATGGCGACCGATGCTGACGCTTGCTTCAGACCACCTACCCATAGTGCTCTCTATCGATCGCCCCACCGACTTGGTCACCGCTGAGAATCGCACATACACCAACTTTAATAAAGCCGACTGGGAGGGTTTTCTAACCACCACAGAGAGCGCCTTCGTCCATGAGGCAATTCGGAGATCTAAGAACACCAAATATATTGGCCCCGATGGCATTTCCATGCTGATGTTGAAACACCTCGGCGACGAAGGCATAAGATACCTTACACACATTTTCAACCTTTCCCTGTCCACCTTTGTCATTCCTGAAATATGGAGGCAGGCAAAGGTGGTCCCACTACTAAAGGCTCCCAAGCCAGCTGCCGTGGGGGAGTCATATCGCCCGATATCACTCCTCTCGCCAGTAGTGAGGGTGTTGGAATCTATCTTATTACCGTATTTCACCGCAAACTGAGCCTACTCTTCTAACACCCATATCCCTCTGGTCCACCCCTGTCGAATCCGCTAGGTTTCTAGGACTTCCGTTAGAAGAGTGATGACATTACTGGGTAAGATACTGACTACCTAGGTGGGGCTAAGTAGCGCTACAACAACAACAACAACAGTGCTTATATTTATCCGAACCCTGCGTCAACTGCTAATACGCGACCAAAAATATCGGGAGGAGTGTCAAAAACGCGTTTTGACTTCGGTGACAGTAGTTTGAAATCAGAAAACAAATGTTTTGTTTCAGTAAAAAGTTATTGCTAAAAAACCGAAAAATTAACCAGTAGCGCGATTCACTAACTTTTTTAACGTAATTTGTCAACGATAAATTAACTTAACAATAATTTTAACAATGTTATGATTCACTAACTTTTTTTCAACTCTTAAATCGTTAATTTATCGTAGTCGATTTGTAAATTGATATTTTATCACGTAATCCGTTGGTGTCGTTGAAATATTGGTTAAAATAAAAATAAATTAAAAACAAACTTTTTGAGCAAGAAGTATTTCTATATTTAAAAAAAAACATTTATTTAAAAATATGATAAATTTATTACTTGCGACGTCTATTTTAGCCGTGTTCGCGATGTAAATAATTTGTACAAATTCGTACAAATTATCTTGTTTTGTAATATTTCTCCGTTCGCAATGTAAAATTATCCAGAAATGAGAGAGGAATTGAGAGAGAGAAATGACATTTCATTTTGCGAGAACTTGATAATTCTTACTGGATAAATTTTAGACAGCAAAAATTAGCAATCACGAAAATCAGCTGATTTTGTCAACAAATAAATTTTAGTTTTTGCAACGGCACTAAATTTGAGATTTTGCATTAGAGACAATTTTTGTGACTTTCGCTGATTTCGGTATTCTGTAAGAGAAAATCACAAAAAGTTCACCATTGATGTGAGGTAAAAACAGATATGCATAAATCTGAAGTACAGCATTTGACAGCGGTCAAATAAATGTTGCAATAGCGCAGGTAGTAAGTGTCTCGGGGTACAACGTGAGCGGTGCAGGTTCGAACCCAGTATCGGGGCTAATTTATTGTTTATTGTTTTTTCTTTTTTTGTTAAATAATTATTATTTTTTTAAATATTTATAAATGATTTCAAACTTAAAACTTTTTTAATAATTTATTTAATTTATATCCCTATATTTTCTTGTTTGTGACCTGCATACAACCAGCTTACAAATTAGTGACTATTTTTTTGAGATTGAGATGTGAGAAAGCTTACTGAATACCAAGTTGTCTCGAAATTGAAATTGACCACAAAATGTATCTATTAGTGACTAGAGACAGCTTACAGAATTCGCCTATTAGACGAACACACCTTTTGATATCCAGACGCTTGTCAGCTACTACAGTAGCGCGATTCTGTAACTTTTTTAACGCCAAGTGTTAGCGTTAACTTGGCCTAACACCATTTTTAACACTTTTTGCGATTCTGTAACCATTTAACCACACGAAAAGTGTTAGCTAACACTTTTACTGTGGTTTGTTAAGGCGAATTAATTTCGTGGTGTTAAAAATTATAGAAAATAAGTTCTCCGAAAACCTGAAACCGAACTCGCCGAAACTCCGAACGCTTATCACCTGCGCACGTTGTAGTCCGAACGCTTATCACCTGCGCTATTGCGACATGAACGTCGGCGCTGTCAAATGCTGTACTTAAGATGAGTGCAGGAAAGTTACAGAATCGCACTTTCGTTAAGAGCAAAAGCCAAAATTCGGCGACAAGCTTAACACTCGGCGAGGTGTTAAAAGTTACAGAATCGCGCTACAGGTCAGATCCCGAACGGGGGACGAAGCTACGCATCCAAAAATGTCGGGAGAGGTATCACAAGACGCGTTTCGGTCGAGGGCCCGATCCATGTTTTTTATGTTCGCCCGCGCTTCTAAAAAATAACGGTATTTGTTTCCTTTGGCATTCAACTACTAATAAATTAGCAAAAAATATGATAGGGGTATCAAAAGACGCCTTTTGACCTCTGTATCAATTCTGCGAACTCGAAATTTCATTTTTTTGTTTTTGTGAAGAGATATTTATCAATGATCCGAAGTCGAAATTTAATTTTTTTGTTTAAGTGAAAAGTTATTAACAAAAAACCAAAAAATGACCTAGGTAAATTCCTGATTTGGGGACCCGATCCATGTTTTTTATGTGCAGAACACCTTTCCGCGTAGGCGGCCTTCTGCCGCGCTTCAAAAAATAACCCTGGTCTACGCCATTCCAACTCCGGGTGGTTGCCTGAACCGTGGCAACATATGTGCATACCTATGCCACGGTTCCCACACTTTTCTCAGTGTAAATTGTGATTACAACAACCACATGAAAATGACAGAAAATTCTGAAGTTTGATTGCAAATATCTCTTCACAAAAACAAAAAAATGATATTTCGAGTTCGCAGAATTGACACCGAGGTCAAAACGCGTCTTTTGATACCCCCAATAAACAAAGAAGTAAGCTAGTTTATTAAACAATATTTTCCAAGTGTAAAAAGTAAATGTTTTCCAAACAAGTTTGTAACTAGAAAATTTCACAAACGTTTAGATATGTTTTTCCAATGGTGTGGTAGCCTTGGAGAAATTACTTTAGGTAAACTTGGAGATGCAGTTTCATCGGTTGTGGATGTTAACATTGGAGTGCCGCAAGGTTCAGTACTTGCCCCAATATTATTCAACATATATATCAATGATATTAAGAGATGCCTGAAACATTGTAAAATACGGTTATTCGCGGATGACGCATCAGTGAAGCAAATGCGAGCTGTGCCATTATAAAAATGCAAGAAGACTTAGGCTCTTTATATATATGGCTATGCCACAAAAAACTGAAATTAAATGTGGATAAAACAAAATTCATGATATTTTGCAAAAACAGCATAATAATAAACGATCTAAACAACATTAGCCTGTAAATTAAAGAAGATGAGTTTTAAAAAGTAAGCAATATTAAGTATTTGGGAGTTTTGGTACATGAAAACTTAAATTTTGTAGAACATATAAGTTACTTAGAAAACAAGATCGCACGAAAAATCGGCTTTATGTACAGAACATGTAAGCACATTAGTCAACATCACAAAATATTAGTATACCGAGCAATTATTGAACCGCACTTTATCTACTGTCCTACCATTCTACTGTTGGCAAATGACACACACATTAAGAAATTACAAATACAGCAAAACAAGGCAATGAGATTGATTTTAAAATGCACCCCAAGAACATCAAGGATCACAATGTTAAATATGTTAAATTGGCTGAGTGTTAAGCAATCGATTGTTTATTTCACGTTGAAATTTATACATAATGTTAAGTTAGGAACTTTACCAAACTATTTGAGTAGTAGAATTCATTTTAATAATGAGACCCATGATTATGGGACAAGAAGTAGCAACAATATAAGACCGCCAAGAGTAAGAACTGAGTTCGATAAGAAGACTTTAGAATGCTTAGGTTATAAAATGTATAATGAATTACCTACTGCGATAAAAAACTGTGAAAACCTACATAGGTTTAAAGAGAAATTGTTTTTATATTGTAGAACATTAAATATGCATTGAAATTTTTATAGTTTTAATATTTTTTGTCAACTTTATTGAATTAGGTCTTGAAGACCGTAATAATAAATAAATAAATAAACTCTCAGCGAGGTGAAAAATTTGTCAGTTTTCAAAAATAATGTTTGAAATTTTATATGCTTCATTTATATTGATTTTGTTATATGGGCATCGTGGTGTGACGGTAGTGCAGCTGACCTACCACACAGAAGGAACTAGGTTCGAATCCCGCTGCAGGCAACATGAAAAATTATTTGAAAAGGTTTTTTAAAACGATGACACCCTCAGGCTTCTCAGAAAAAATGCACATATTTGCCTTGCAGATGCAGACTGCATAAAAAATTGCAAGCAGCACACAAAAACTGGCCCTTTATCTCCTCTTGCACCAAATAAGAATTCATTATAAAACATAATATTTAAATAATTAATTAAAAAAAAAAGTTAAGGAAATGGTAAGGATTCGAAGTAGCAACCTTCGGAGCAAAATCCCACAACATATTCGTTAGGCTATTAGCCCGTTTTCACCGTTGTTGCCCAAATTAGAGTTTTATCAATCAGTTTTCAACAAACCCTTACTGTACATTGAATAAAATGTTTATTAAACCTTGTTTTCCAAGCATCAATTCCAATTGTTTAAAAAGGGACCACTTTCGTTGAGTCGACAATGTTTTCCAAACGTTTTACAATGATTATAGTAAACGTTTTCCAAACGAAAAGCTTACAAAAGTAAGTTTATAGGGCTTAAATAAAGAATACCGACCGTTCAGCTACGAGAAAAAAACAACATGAGCGTGATTCGCGTTCATTCACTGAGTGTAACGAGATACATTTTTTTCTGGGCAAATGATCAGGGGCGGAGTTAGGGGGGATAATAATTGAAAAATCGAAATTTTAAAACCAATTTTTCTCGAAAACTATTCATACGATTTTCAAAAATATACGCTTTTGAAAATCTCGAAAATTTGACTTTCAACCCCCCCCTTACACCCTCCCTAATGGTTTGCCCAAAAAAAAAATTGCTGCTTGTGAATCAGGGAAAAGGGGCGGACCATGCCCACTTTTTTGTTTTTTTCTAGCTAAACGGTCGGTATTCTTTACTTGTTCCATTTTTTTTTGGGCAAACCATTAGGGTGGGTATAAGGGTGGGTTAAAAGTCAAATTTTCGAGATTTTCAAAGGCGTATATTTTGGAAAAGCCTGAACCGATTTTTAAAAGTAGAATTGAATTACCTTTCATTTGAGGTGCCACTGCTGTAGGTGCAAAACCGCTTATGTGCAAAATTAAGAATTTTGTTTTAAAAACAGCTTGGGCTGCACCATGCCAAGTCATTCTGCGTAGTACCCCCTTCTGGCTAGGCGGCCTTTGGCCGCACTTCAAAAAATAACCCTGGGCTACGCCATTACAACTCTGGGTCTGTGCCATAGCCGTGACTACCGACACGGTGATGTCTTTCCGCGTGCTACGTTTCCCACACTTTTTCACTTTTTTGGCTCAGCCTAATGTGCCACATGAAAATGGCAGAAAATTGTGAACTTTAACTGCAAATAACTTGTGAACGGTTGAAAAAAACAGAAATCCCATTTCAGATTCTAAAGCTAGACGTGAATACCCCTTCTGTTTAACTTCTACATCTCGAGCCTCCCTCCCCCACCAGAGGGGGTCTCCATCGTTTCGTACGCTGACGACTGCACTGTGATGGCCACGGGCAAAGGGCCTTCGACAGACGAACTTTGTACGAGACTGAATGACTACCTGCGCGACCTTTCCTGCTTCTTCACAGAGCGGAACCTGACTCTTTCCCCGACTAAATCTACGGCGACGTTGTTCACCACGTGGACTGCGCAGATGGGGCAGGAGTTGAATGTCCACGTAGATGGTGTTCCACTACCTACTGTCAACCACCCCAAAATTCTAGGGGTTACATTCGACAATAGCCTCACCTTCGCTAATCATGCCACCGCAATAGCTTCAAAGGTACAAAGCCGCAACAAGATCCTCAAGTCACTCGCCGGCAGTACTTGGGGCAAAGACAAAGAAACGTTGCTGGTCACCTATAAGGCTATTGGCCGACCGGTTATTGATTATGCTGCGCCCATATGGTCGCCTAACCTTCACGACACCAACTGGAGGAAATTGCAGGTCTGCCAAAACACCGCCATCAGAACTGCGACGGGTTGTTTGCTTATGTCTCCTGAGTCTCATCTCCACCAGGAGGCTCAAATGCTCAACGTTCGCGAGCATGCGGAACTTTTAAGTAGGCAGTTCCTTCTGAACTGCCACCGTCCCAGTCATCCAAATCGACAGCTATTGGATGAAACTCCGCCCCCTAGAGACATAAGGAAGCATCTCCGGAAGCATTATGATGAGATCCGGCATCACATCTCGTTGCCGTTTGATCTACGGGACCATAGGCGGGCCCTAAAGGACCTCCACACTGAGTCGGTGGACAGATCCCTCAGATCCCGGCCTGTGAACCCCGTTATTGGTGCCCAACCACCTGTTCTTGCGGAGGAAGAACGTGTCCTTCCGAGGGAGACTAGAGTCATGCTGGCTCAACTTCGGTCTGGATATTGCAATAGGCTGAACTCCTATTTGTCCAGACTGAACCCTACCATACCAAACACATGCCCTGCATGCGGTATGGGCCCCCACGACACGCAACATCTCTTTTCGTGTTCTTCGGAACATACTCTTCTAACTCCCTTATCACTTTGGTCCAACCCTGTTGAAACAGCGCGTTTCCTTGGACTTCCGTTAGAAGAGCCCGATGACAACTAGGAGTGTTCTGGCCCTTTGGGCAGGGCGAAGCACTGCTAACAACAACAACAACAACGCGTCTTTTGATACCCCACCAGACTTTTTTGGTCTAGTTTTGGGTGGGCCCCATAGTACCTTTTTTTTAATAAATATATGCAAATATATATATTCCGTAATAGCTATTGTCAATAAATATCCCATGAAATTTAAATTTTGAAAATCGCATGAATGGTTTTCGAGAAAAATTGGTTTTAAAATTTCGATTTTTCAACCATTATATAAGACCGAACTTGGAGGCAAGCTATATATTTTGAGAAAAAATCGTGTTTAAATTTGCAAAATTGTATGTAAGGAAGCTTCAAAAGTTACCCGATTTATAACACTAGTTTACAAATAATTAATTTGAAAAAATACCAAGATATTCATGTATATGGCTGCATTGGCATTGGTATGCCGAGCACAAAACATATTTTGAAAAATTTTTGTATGGTTAGGTTTTCGAGATATCGGCAATTTTGTGTTTTTTCCGGTATCACTTCTTTCAAAAATTCTTTTCATCGATGTTAGAAAAGCGATGGACGCAAGCAGTACCTCGTTTGAAAGGAAATTGAAATACGCTTCAACGCGATGTATAATATGTAGGGGTGGACCAAACCATTGCTGAGCAATAGGTGGTCAAAGTCAACATTTTGTCGAATTTTTACGACTTTTGAAAAAATTTTGATTTTGAAAATGTTTTTTTATGCGGAGTTGTAAAAATCAGGAACTTTTTATTTTTTCTAAAATTAGTGTGTATAATTACAAACATTTTAAGCATAATATTACCAAGTTCTAGGAAAAACTGTATTTTTGGCGATTTTTTTTGTAAATTTCAACATTTATTAAAATTTTAGCAGCGAGGTCTGAATATTGCAGATATTAAAAAAAATTTCATAGTGTCAATCCTTATTAAGCTAATAGCGTGCAATTCAAACTTTTTTTTAAACTTTTGTCTGTCTGTCTTTCTGTTAGTCTTTCTGTCTGTATGTTTGTGGTCGCATCACTCGAAAACTTCTAAATAGAATGAAATGAGGCTTTCACCATGGTATTATTACACGTTAAACTTGAAATTCAAGACACGTCTTATTTCGAAAACTCGACCGGTTAAAGAGTTATCGACCAATATGTTGACCATGGGTAACCAAAAAAGTATTCATACAATATAGGTAACAAACGAAAGATGCCAACGAGTGCTACCATGTGCTAAATTTATATATATCTTTAAGTGTAAGACGGGAAAACGGAAATGTGGGACGTCATGTTAGTGTGCGATTTTTGCACACATACTTCATCAATGAATTAAATGCTACATAAATGTTTTGTTTCTGTTATATATTCCTTGTTTGTTTAAATTCATTTTTTAATGTTTTAACATAACGTTTAAGTTTTTGATTGTTACCAAATAATGTATTAATATTATAAGTTTATAATTGTAGGGTTAAAGGTATGGGTACATTTATGTAACTATAGATTTAAAATGACATCGACTTTTTACTCTGGCGTTTTTTTTCTGACAAGTCTTCCCTCACAAGGAACCAGCAATAATCTCCTAGCATGTTTTCATCCCAGTAACCTTGGTAGCGTATTTCTATTTTTTCCATTTCTTGATGGAACCTTTCTCCCTGCTCGTCACTTTCTGCGCCAAGGTTTTCCGGGAAAAATTCCAAATGACTGAATAAAAAATGCAACTTAATTGTCATATTGCAGCCTGAGAATAAATAAATTCGTATAAAAATTGGTTGAATTAAATAGTTAATATAATTCTTACCAATTCGGTTATATTTTTCTAGTAAATTGCTTATCTTTCTATCGAAATCCGAACTTTTGTGGTTTCCTAGGAAGTTGTGCACGACGTCTTCAAATGCCTTCCATGCTTCTAAGAAGTTTTTGCTCAAGCATTTCTTAAATGAACTATCGCCATACAGCGCTCTTATTTGGGGTCCATCAAACACCCCTGCTTCAATTTTACTCGCTGACAACCTTGGATATTTATCTTTTAAATACTTTATTTCGGGGCCATCTTTCGGCAGTTTTTTCACGAATATTGAAAATAATCCAAGCTTAATATGTAGGGGAGGAAGTATTATTTTTTCACCAGGGATTAGGGGATCGTTTTTCATGTTGTAGTCTCCAGTTGTATGTTGTTGTCGACTTGGCCAAACTCTTCTGGTAAAGTGATTGGCACGGTCACGGCTGTCCCACAAACAAAGAAAGCAGGGAAATTTTGTATTCCCTCCTTGAAGTCCTGATAATATGGCAGCGACCTTTAAGTCTGCACAAACTTTCCACCTGTGTTGATCATACTGAATGTAGCTCAAAATTTGTTTCATGCAATAGGAATTGATGGTTTTGAATTTCCCTTAAAAAGCAAAACAGCTTTCAAACTGTCATTGCCTCCATCAATAAAAAGTCGCCAATCACAAGCATTATAATCCTGTTGTAGCGCAGAAAATAGACCAGTGACATCGTTACAAAAGTAAATATCTTCCACTTTAGAAAAAAACTTCGCGAAATCGTTACTTCGTTGACGATAATAGGACACACGAGTATCGGGTTTTAAATATTCTCATTGTTGCATACGCGATGCAAGTAATTCCGAGTCAGATTTCGTTAAATACAGATCTCTGCACAAATCATTTAGTTCAGCCTGATTAAGCAACTTTTTAGCACTTGACTCCATTTCTGGGTCACTCCAATCAATAGACGGTTTTCTTTTATATTCTGGTTGTTGCTTTTCAGAAGAGTTTGCTTTACTTAATACCGGTTTTGGAAGTAAGGCTGAATGTGGCACTGTATACGTAACTGATTCAACAACTGGATAAATTGCTTCTTTTCCGCGTCCGCCAGGTTTTTCTGTTAAACAGAAATAACAGTCGGAAATATGGTTTTTCGGTTCCCTCCATAACATCGGACTTCCAAAAGTAAAAAAACTGTCTTTACCCTTACCGATTCGGTTCAAAATTCCTCGGCAAGCATTACATACACAATTCGGCGCCCACGGTTTACCGATATTCTTAGGAGCAAATCCAAAGTATTTTTTATAAGGTTCTAATAAATTGTTAGCACTAATTCTTCTCATTAAATGACGAGATATCGCTTTCACAAGAACACCACAAACGTAGCAAAAACTATTAAGATCATTCGAACACATTTTAATAAAGTTAAATATAATTTCAACCGATTTACATATGTTTTTAGAATAGTGGATAAAGCACATTTAAGAAATATCATTTATAATTAATTGTCAAATTTTCGCAACATACTTGATTGAAAACAAAAAGTACTGCGATATAGAAGTGCAATGCATCGCACAGTAATTTTGAAAATATTGAAATTTTCCACAAACATCGCCAAAAATACAGTTTTTCCTAGAACTAGGTAATATTATGCTTAAAGTGTTTGTAATTATACACACTAATTTTAGAAAAAATAAAAAGTTCCTGATTTTTCCAACTTCGCAAAAAAAAATATTTTCAAAATCAAAATTTTTTCAAAAATCGTAAAAATTCGACAAAATTTTGACCACCTATTGCTCAGCAATGGTTTGGTCAACCCCTACATTTTATACGTCGTTGGAAGCGTATTTTAATTTGCTTTAAAACGAGATACTGCTTGCATCTTTCGCTTTTCTAACATCGGCGAAAAAAGTTTTTGAATGAAGTGATAACTGAAAAAACACAAAATTGCCGATATCTCGAAAACCTAACCATACAAAAATTTTTAAAAATATGTTCACAACTCGGGATGTCAGTGCCAATACACCCATATGCATGAATTGGTTGGTATTTTTTGGCTGTAAACTAGTGTAATTATTCACTTTAAAGAGTTAAAAACACTTCACACTGAACGATATGTCTCACCACACTGCATCTTACTAATATATAAAAACGTAAGTTTGTGAGTGACTTCCCAAGCCAGATTAAAATTGTCATCATTGAGTGCGAACTGTTTTACTATTATTCCTGCTTGACCTTTTGTTTTATTTCGCAAATGGTATAATTTTTGCGCTTGTGATAGCTTTGGGTGGTTTATGTAAACGGCTGAGAACATGTCTCGGAACGACGGCCATTGCTCATAACCCCCATGAAATACTTCAGTATCACAGGCTGGCACTTTAAGATATATGCCGGAACTTGAATCGTTCATTTGTTTTTGGGGCAGCTCTACTCGCTGGGGTGGAGCAGGTGCAGTAATAGGCTTAAGAAGTTTGAGTTGATCGGAGATCAAAGCCTTTGTTTCTTCATATTGGTCTAAGCAGTGTTCATATTTTAAATATGCCGAGTTTTTGAAATTTTCGGGCAATTCTGAATCATCTGTTTCGATGATTGCGTCATATGCCGCTTGGAGCCGTGTCCAAAATCTATCAAGTGAGTTTTCTTTCACTTCAAGAACCGATTCTGTATTTTCCTCTATAGCAATTGAGGAAAACCTTGTGCAGTATCTTATGATACTGTCACTTTCTGCAATGAATTTTGCAGCTGAAAAATCTTTGCCCTTTTTTTGCTTTGCACCCTGTTTTGAACGGGTGCTTTCAGCTGGGCTGCCTTGAGGTTTTTCTTCTTCACCCATTTAGGGTATATCTAATAATAGATGAGTTGATTTAGGGTCCGTTGACATTTTGAGTCAAAGCTGAACCTCTTTTACAATAGAATTACTGATAAGTTTCTATTTATGTTTTGTATTTAATTAATGTACCGAACTTTTTTGTTTATCGGTGCTTATTTTTTGCGCGCGACTGTAGTTTTTCAGTCGTTACTGATTTGATTTTTTATAATCAATATAATACTGTATGTTTATTTATGTATATATAATAATTTTTAGTTTACCGCGATTTTATAGGTATCACTGCTTTTATTTTACTCGCGACTGTAATTTCCAAGTCGGGTTTGATTATACTTATTACGTTTAATATAAATATATACGTTTGTATATTTGTAATTTACTTTATGCTTTCGTGCACAAAAAGTTTGTTGGGTTACTCGCTTGAGTAAGGTCAGTTATTAAATTCTTTATGTATATATATTAAGGTGCCTCGCCAAAAAAAGTTGCACTGTTTCCACCGGAATTTCAAAATTCACTCTTTTCTAAGGACTCCCCCAAAATATTTCAAAAAAATATTCAGATTTACCGGAGCTAAACCGCGTTAAAAAAACGCTAAAAATATCCTTTTTTATAAATAAAAGGAGTATGAAAAAATATTTTATAATAAAAAGCATCTGAGATGATAGAGTGCAAAAGGTAAGCATAAAAACGTTTAAAAATTTTATCAATACTATTATTGTATATCTGTGTGCTAATATTCGCAATGTGTAAAATTGGACCAAAAGGGGTTAAATTTTGCAGAAATGACAACGTCTCGAAAATACCATTCAAATGATACCCTAATCGTCCAAATCCGTCAATAATTGGCTGAGTTATTAAAGTTTTCCACAAACCTACCCCTCGAAATATGACCAAAAACAGCATCATACATCTTGATATTTGGATTGCGTAGATAAAATTTTTAAACTTTTTTATGCTTACCTTTTGCACTCCAGCTAATGCATTATGTCAGGTGCTTTTCGTTAAAAAATATTTTTTCATACTGCTTTTATACATAAAAAACGAGATTTTTAGCGTTTTTTTAACGCGGTTTAGCTCCGGTAAATCTTAATATTTTTTCGAAATATTTTGACCAAGGTCTTAGAATACATTGAAGTTTATAATTCCGATGGAAACAGGGTGTCCATTTTTTTTTGTATGGAGCGTGAGGCGCCTTAATATATATGTACGTTTGTATGTAATGTATTTTTAGTGAGGGTGGCTGAACACAAGTTTGTGTGTTTGTCTATATGTTTAGCAGTGACAATAGCCGCGGTGGACAAAAGCAAAGCAGGTAACCAATATAATAAATGTGTTCTGCTTTACTTATGCCAATGCAATTCTAAGTTCAATGCAATTTAGTGCAAGGAACTTTGTTGTTTGTTTACCCTTTTTTTTGGTATACTTCTTCGCTTAACACACGTTTGTGTGATTGTCTGTATTTTTCCCGTGAATATAATAAGACTTTTAAAGTAACTATGATGGGATGTCAGAATTCAGTTGAATGTTATTTTATTATTTTTGTTTCCTTTTTCTTTCTAGTTTCTGCTTATTTCGGGTACACAATCCTGCCTTTGCTTGGCTTATGTATGTAAGGGAATGCAAGCAAAGGGGGTATTGCGGGATAAATTTGCAAGTGAAAACTTGAATATATGTATTTTGTTTTTGTTAATTTTTGTTTGTGCTTGATGACACGAAAAATAAGCAGAAAGCCGCGATTTGAAATTTAGTTAAGTATATTGTTTTTATACTTTTGTGCGGTACTTAATATGGAAAAATGTCTTTTATATGTATGTAAATATGTATGTTTTAATTTATGTAACTGGTGAGGATCGGAACTTCGATAAAATCGGGAGGACTGTATATATATAATTTTTTGCGGCTTTTTTACCGACTACAGTTTATTCTAAAATATTCCGTTTTTGGTGGAAAATTTTTGTATTAAAATTGGTCCTTATGTACATGTGTATGTACAATTTAATATCAGCTTGTTGGTTGCTATTGTTTCAGCAACCGGAAATTTCTCAAAGGGTTTTTAAAGAGAATATTTTTTTCGCATGTTAGGACTATGCTGGCAAATTTTGATTTTAAATAAATTGTCAAGTGTGTGTTTTGTGTTGACAAATTATATGTGCGTGACTGTGTAAGTGTGTGTGTGGTGTGGTGAATGTTGGCGGCAGGGTTGTACCCGCCAGTGTTGTGGCTAATCTAGCCAGATGGTGACAAATGTGACAAATGGCCCGATCATTACGAAATTTTGCAGACAGGTCCTTAGTTGTGTAGAATAGGTAACAGGCATCATGAAATTTCGATAAATTTATCGATAATAGAGTTATCGGCCAAAATTTTGTTTTCCATAAAATTTGGAGTCTTCGCACAAAATTGGTATCAATCGAAAGGGGAAGACCGCAGTTTTCATTTGGACTTTGGTTCAATTCGATATATTTATCGATAACAGAGTTATCGGTCAAAATGTGGTTTCGGGTAAATTTTGGAATATTCGCACAAAATTGGTATCAATCGAAAGGGGAGGACCACTGCTTTCATTTGGACTTTGGTTCAATTCGATATATTTATCGATAACAAAGTTATCGGTCAAAATGTGGTTTCGGGTAAACTTTTGGAATATTCGCACAAAATTGGTATCAATCGAAAGGGGAAGACCACAGCTTTCATTCGATATATTTATCGATAACAGAGTTATCCGTCAAAATGTGGTTTCGGGTAAATTTTGGAATATTCGCACAAAATTGGTATCAATCGAAAGGGGAGGACCACAGCTTTCATTTGGACTTTGGTGCAATTCGATATATTTATCGATAACAGAGTTATCGGTAAAAATGTGGTTTCGGGTAAACTTTGGAATATTCGCACAAAATTGGTATCAAACGAAAGGGGAAGACCACAGCTTTCATTTGGACTTTGGTTCATTTCGATATATTTATCAATAACAGAGTTATCGGTCACAATGTGGTTTCGGGTAAACTTTGGAATATTCGCACAAAATTGGTATCAAACGAAAGGGGAAGACCGCAGTTTTCATTTGGACTTTGATTCAATTCGATATATTTATCGATAACAAAGTTTATGGTCAAAATGTGGTTTCGGGTAGACTTTGGAATATTCGCACAAAATTGGTATCAAACGAAAGGGGAAGACCACAGCTTTCATTTGGACTTTGGTTCATTTCGATATATTTATCGATAACAGAGTTATCGGTCAAAATGTGGTTTCGGATAAACTTTGGAATATTCGCACAAAATTGGTATCAAACGAAAGGGGAAGACCGCAGTTTTCATTTGGATTTTGGTTCAATTTGATATATTTATCGATAACAGAGTTACCGGTCAAAATGTGGTTTCGGGTAAATTTTGGAATATTCGCACAAAATTAGTATCAATCGAAAGGGGAGGATCACAGCTTTCATTTGGACTTTGGTTCAATTCGATATATTTATCGATAATAAAGTTATCGGTCAAAATGTTGTTTCGGGTAAACTTTTGGAATATTCGCACAAAATTTGTATAAAAAGAAAGGGGAAGGCCACAGGTTTCATTTGGACTTTGCTTCATTTATGGAAACATCTATTTTGAGAACGGCTGGACCTAATACACATAACTAAATTTTGAAGGTAAATTTTGTATCCGCTCGAGATGGTTATACGCTAAAAAAACAAAGGCATTTGGAAAGGTTTTGGAGATGTCCCTAAAAATGTTGACCAGGATAACCTTATAAAGTGTTCTTTCAATTTGAGCCTGTTTTCGAGATATTGGCCAAAATGTCAACCAGGAGGGGCCCTCGATGGTATTGGTATGATATGGGTATCAAATGAAAGGTGTTGACAAATGATTTAACATGTTTTAGCTATTTTCCAATATAAAACGAAGGTTTTTAGATATTTACCAAAACGTAGACCAAAATTGGAGCTGGAAGGGTTTTGTGAAAAAATGGGTCTAAAATGAAAGGTCTTGATACGATTTTTAAAATGGAGTCATTTTAAATCCTTTGGGATTGGGATTGAGAAAGGGATAGGTATATGGATGACAATTAAAAAGCAATATGAAAAGACAAAAGCATATGAAGAGGATGGACGGAGAGAAGGATGTGGAGCTGAAATTAGGAGAGCGAATCACATATTTTAAATGCAAACAAGTTAGTGTTTGGGCAGGACAACGTCTGCCGGGTTTGCTAGTATTTTTAATATTTTAGCCTTCTAAGATATATAACACGAAAAAAAAACATTCAAATAAACTTGTTTCTATTTTGGCCGAATCACTTGTGAACAACAATGGCGGTTTGATACTAGTTGAATCGTCAGCGAGTAATAGGAGGTGCCAGACATGTGTAAATGAATATGCAGATTTTTCAAAAACTGAAGTTGAGGACTGAGACAGGTTTTTAGCAAGAAAACATGACATGACAGGTATTTTCAGTGTAATAGCACCTCAAGTGAACATTTGGGATGAATAACTTTGGGTAATACTGTACATCCATACCTTATATCTATGTCTACCAGAAGCACATGCAAATTACAGAAACTTAAGGGGGCTTTCAACAAAACAAGTTAAACAGATATAGCTATAAAAATTTAAATTGTATTATCAACTACAATTTTACAAACATATTCGCATAATTTTCATACATATTTGATAAAGTTGTAATAAAATATGGTTATGGTGCAGTTTATGGGGCCCACCCAAAACTAGACCAAAAAAGTCGAGTGGGGTGTCAAAAGACGCGTATTCATAACATTCGTAGGCACGGTGCACTCAATAAAACTCAACCCCTTTTTTGTTTTGTTTTTTAGCTAAACGGTCGGTATTCTTTACTTGTTCCAAAGACGCGTTTCGGTCCCAGGAGCATGAATATAATATTTTGGTAATACTTTCCATCCAACGTCAAGTGTTAATACACGTCGAAAAATCTCGAGAGAGGTATCAAAAGACGCGTCTTGAAAAGCAATATTTTGTTTCTGTGAAAAGTTATTAGTGAAAAACCGAAAATTGACCCGGGTCAGATCCCCAATTCGTGGCCCGATCCACGTTTTTTATGTGCAGAACACCTTTCCTTCTGTGTGGTAGGCCAGCTGCACTACCATCACTCCACGATGCCCATATAACAAAATCAATATAAATGATGCATATAAAATTTCAAACATTATTTTTGAAAATTGAGAAATTTTTCACCTTGCTGATAGTTCACCTCAAGTAATTTCTCCAAGGCTACCGCACCATTGGAAAAACATATCTAAACGTTTGTGAAATTGTTTAGTTACAAACTCGTTTGGAAAACATTTACTTTTTACGCTTGGAAAACATTGTTTAATAAACTAGCTTACTTCATTGTTTATTGGGCCGCTACAGGCAACATGAAAAATTATTTGAAATGGTTTTTTAAAACGGGTGTCATGAAAGGCTTTTCAGAAAAAATGCACATATTTGCCTTGCAGATGCAGACTGTATAAACAATTGCAAGCAGCACACAAAAACTGGCCCTTTATAATTGTTTAAAAAGGGACCACTTTCGTTGAGTGTACAATGTTTTCCAAACGTTTTCCAATGATTATAGTAAACGTTTTCCAAGCGAAAAGATTACAAAAGTAAGTTTATTGTAAGCTTATAGTAAGCGTATTTTGCTTATTGGGATGGAAATATTTTCAGGTATTTGTTTCCTTTGGCACTCAACTACTAATAAATTAGCTAAAAATATGATAGGGGTATCAAAAGACGCGTTTTGACCTCGGTATCGATTCTGCGAACTCGAAATTTAATTTTTTTTTTTTGTGAAGAGATATTTGCAGTTAAAGTTCAGAATTTTCTGTCATTTTCATGTGGTTGTTGTAATCACATTACCCTGTGAGAAAAAAGTGGCACGCGAAAGGACATCATCCATGAACCGATTTTCAAAATTTTTTGTTAGTTGGGTAGGTAATTGAATAACCTTTAATATGATGTATTACTGTTTTGGGTGCAAAACCGTGTAAGTGCAAAATTTAAAGTAAGGGCTAAATTTCATTTGAAGCATTCTTTCAAATTGAAAATTCTCAAGAACCACCGCGTTGATTTTGAAAATTGTTTCAGCGTTCGATAGGTATTTTTATTCCCTTTAATATGATATACATATTGTTTAAGTTTTTATTAAGGTTTATATCAAAAACAAAGTTGGTAACTCATTTAAATACTGTGTATTACTCTATGTGTTTCCATGCTGTTATTGTTGCGAGAAATATGAATAGGTATGTATGTATGTATATTTTATTTGTTATGTTGGAAGTCATGACTGTGAATAAGGAAATGTGTGCAAAAATACCGTTATGTTTAAAGTGTGAAAATTCGCGGCCGTGTAAAGTTTAAGTTAAAGTGCACAACATGGAAAACATTAATTTATTAAGGTTGTATGATGTTTGACCATAAAAATGATGGCCCTGTATGTGAGTCAGCCCTTCATGCCCTACAAGAGTGGGGATTGATACCCCGCCTGGGTGATTATTTGTGTGATGAAGGCCATGTTCTCCAATTAAAGGAATATTCGCGGAGCATCGACGGGTTTTCTTGGAGGTTTGGTTTTTTTTATTTGTATGTAGGAATGCATTATTTTAAATTCCCAAATTATTTATTTATAGGTGTTGCGCTTTAAAGAAAGGCAACAAAAAAAAGAAATGCAATGTTATTATTTCGTTAAGGCGAAATACATTTTTTGCAAAGTTTAAGTTGCCAATGTTTATAGTTATTGCAAAAACAATTGGGTGAAAAGTGTTAAGTTTTGCCGCGAAGTGGTGTATGATGGCATGATAAAATCAAAAATAAGCTTGGTGGTCCCGGAAAAACAGTGGAGATCGACGAAAGCAAGTTTGGGCGTCGCAAATACCATCGTGGCCATCGTGTCGAGGGGCAATGGGTGTTTGGAGGAGTTGAGAGGGAGACCAATCGGTGGTTTTTGGTTCCTGTGGAGAAAAGGGACAAGGAGACCTTGATCGGCATAATCAAGGATTGGATTTTGCCGGGTACAGTTGTTCTGTCCGACTTTTGGAAAGTAAGTAGGACTTGCTTTTGTATACTTATTGATATGTTCTAATTGGCATATGATTGTTTGGAAGATGAAGGCTATGTTCATTTTCGGGTTAACCACTCCATCCATTTTAAAGACCCTGTTCCATGCCCCAGTTCCACCGAAAAAAAATGTTTTTCATTGGCTATCTTGCTAAATTTATGTTCATGCATTACTGCAAAGGTTCGGGAGTAGACCCCCTTAAAACTTTTTTTAAAGTGGCTGGCAATTTATACAACCCCTGCAATCCACGCGGTATTGAAGAGAATGAAATTGAAGAGGATTATGAAGTCGATATGTCTTGATGAATAGGTTAGGTTAGGTTGCAAGGGCTGAGCCGAAACCACAAGGCAACTGCTCAATACTTAGGTCACCAAAGGGCCCATTGTAATACCCCGTACGGTCCCGAAGAAGGGACCCTTATCCTGCCTACAACGGGTCGAACCACTTCGTGGAATCAATGAATTTCACTAGAGCTTTCACTCCACAGCTAGAGACCTCCGCAAGGACAAGTAGGAAAGGTTTGCCCAGGATGGCCAACCTACGCCTGCTAAGTGCTGGACACTGGCAGGGGAGGTGTTGGACACTCTCCTCCTCTTCAGCATGTCTACAGCTGCGACATTAACCGAATGTCGCTGCCCCCACTCTTGCACCGTGCGTGCCTATTAAACAATGCCCTGTCATGACCCTAACCAGGGATGATAAAGCTAATTTATGTATACTCAGAAGCGCCCTTGTGCGCCCCTTGTCATAGGAGGGCCATGTTAGCCTGGACGTCTCACACGATGGGATGCCCGACCATAGTTCATTTGCCCTTCTGATAGTGCTCGTGTTCACACGAAGCTTGAACGTGGCCATGGGCCATGCCTACCGAATCATTTCCTGGAAGGATGTGGTCGGTGGTGCCTCTTCTGGCCAACTCATCTGCTTTGCAGTTGCCTTCAATATCCCTGTGCCCAGGTACCCAAATAAGGCTGATACTGAAGTGCTGAGCCATCTCGTTGAGAGATCTGCGGCATTCAGTGACCGACTTTGTGTTGTCGACGTATGAGCCTTTAAAGCGGACTGGCTGTCTGAGAAGATGAAAACCCGCAGCATTGTCGGCATTGTGGCAGATGCTTCAGTCGGAGTGGAGCTGAGAGCCCCGGTGATGCAGAGCTCCGAGCTTCGTTGAACCTTTTGAAGCATGCCACGATATGTGCTCTTTGCTAGTGCAGGCCACCAGACCAGTACACCATAGAGAAGAATCGGGCGCACAAATGATGAATAAATGTGAGTATGTATACGCGGTTTTGCACCCATAGAAGTGATATCTCAAATGAAAGGAAATTTAGTTACCTATCCAATCCAAACAAAATTTTAAAAATCGGTTATGGTAATCGTTGACGTGGACTACCGAGCGCTAATATTTACACAAGAATGTCGGGAGGGGTCTCAAAAGACGCGTCTCGGTCCCAGGATCACGAATATAACTCCGCTCATCCGATATTTTACTTATTTTTGCGAAAAACCGAAAAATGACTCGGGTTTAGGGGCCCGATCCATGTTTTTTATGTGCATAAACCTTACCGCGTAGGCGGCCTTCGGCCGCGCTTCAAAAAATAACCCTGGGCTACGCCATTCCAACTCCGGGTGGTTGCAATAGCCGTGGCTACCGCCACGGTGATGTCCTTCCACGTGCCACTCTTTTATCTCGTTTGATACCTCTATTTTTGGACGTGATTAACACTTGACGTTGGATGGAAAGTAATACCGAGCGGAGTTATATTCATGCTCCTGGGACGAAAACGAGTATTTTGATACCTCTCCCGACATTTTTGGACGCGTATTAGCTCTAGGTACACCCCGTAAACTATTACCCAAGATTTTTGGACGTGTATTAACACTTGACGTTGGATGGAAAGTATTACCCCGATTTGGGGGCCCGATCTATGTTTTTTTATGTGCAGAACACCTTTCCGTATTGGAGGCCTTCGGCGACCAAAGCGCGTCTCCTGATACATATCCCAACATTTTTGGTTGTGTATTAGCGCCCGGTACCCCACGTAAACGATTACCCAAATTAGTATGCATAAGATGAATTAGATAATTATTTCTTTTACCCAGCTTGATCTCAACACGACAAGAAATGCGCCCAAAAACAGTAGATAATTACTGCATATCATTGCTAACACGACTTATTGTAATATACTAGCAACACGAATTTCGATTTGATACGATACGACTTTTTCGATTCCAGTATTGCGTACTCGATAATTTTTCATTCTCAAGAAATGCCGAAACTTTATATGAAAAAACGCTCAAGAAATGGGCAAGAAATTTTTTTTCTGTCAAATTTTCTTGAGGTAATATGCAGATCATAAGTAAAAATGGTAGGTAATGGTGCAGTTTAGGGGGCCCACCCAAAACTAGACCAAAAAAGTCGAGTGGGGTGTCAAAAGACGCGTATTTACGTCTAGATTTAGAATCTGAAATGAGATTTTTGTTTTTTTCAACCGTTCAAAAGTTATGAGGCGTGATCCATGTTTTTTATGTACAGAACACCTTTCCGCGTAGGCGGCCTTCGGCCGCGCTTCAAAAAAATAACCCTGGGCTACGCCATTCCAACTCCGGGTGTGTGCCATAGCCGTGGCTACCGCCACGGTGATGTCCTTCCGCGTCCCACGTTTCCACTCTTTTTCACTTTTTTGGCTCAGCCTAATATGCCATTACAACAACCACATGAAAATGACAGAAAATTGTGAACTTTAACTGCAAATAACTTTTGAACGGTTGAAAAAAACAAAAATCTCATTTCAGATTCTAAATCTAGACGTGAATACGCGTCTTTTGACACCTCACTAGGGTTTTTTGGTCAAGTTTTGGGTGGGCCCCCTAAACTGCACCAGTACCAAATGGTAATCCTTTACGAAAGTACGTAACTGCTAATACACGTCTAAGGCCCGGTTTTTCAGTCATTGGTTAAGCTCAGTTTAAACTAAGTTTGGGTTGGGTTTTATTGAGTGCACCGTGCCTATGAATGTTTTTTTTTTTTAGAGGGGTAGAGGGGGTCCCAGAAATCACGGAACTAAAGCCCGAACTTGGAGGCAACTCATATTTTAAGAGAAAATCGAATTTGAAGATTCGAATTTTCCCAACCAAAATGTGTAAATTTTAAAACACTTTGATAACACTATACACACAAAACTATATTAGATTACACAAAAACCAGCTTCCACACAGTCCCGCACTGTTTTTTGCCCGAGTTTTGCGCGAATAACCGCTTTAAACATTTAAATTTTTTATCACACAAAGCCCGACATGTTTTTTCACTTGGCAACAACAATGCCTTCGGATTAGTTGCAGTTACAGCGAGTAGCAACTGCTGATGACTCTGAAGGAATAAACAAACTATGTTATGGCACGTTCACTGCAACATACCTTGTTTATTCTTCATTTTATGAGTTATTTAATAGATTTTATGTAATAATTGTTAAGAAACGCGGAGATTTATCACGTTCATTAACCACGAACAGATAAAATGCCGAAAACTAAACAGCTTTCAACGAGATTAATTTGAACTAGTTCTTCTTCGTCCGTGTTTATCGAGTACGATAAAAAAATGTTGCCAGACCTTCCACCAGTAATATTAACAAAATTTTCTTACATTGTATTACAACTTTATCAAATATTATGAAAATTATGCGAATATGTTTGTAAAATTGTAATTTATAATACAATTTAATGTACATCAGGTCACAAAACCCATACTCAGAAGTCGAATTATTATAAAAATTAGATTAAACTATACATTCGGTAAAACGGTAATACTTTTCATCCAACGTCAAGTGTTAATACACGTCCAAAAATCTCGAGAGAGGTATCAATAGACGCGTCTTGACCTCGGTAACAATAATCTGGAGCTGAGGTCTCAAAAGAGGCGTCTTGACCTCCGTAACAATAATCCGAAGGGGGAAAAGCAATATTTTGTTCCTGTAAAAAGTTATTAGTGAAAAACCGAAAATTGGCCCGGGTCAGATCCCCAATTCGGGGCCCGATCCACATTTTTTATGTGCAGAACACCTTTCCGCGTAGGCGGCCTTCGGCCGCGCTTCAAAAAATAACCCTGGGCTACGCCATTCCAACTCCGGGTGGATGGCGGTAGCCACGGCTATGGCACGTCAAATGCTAAAACAAGTCCAAAAATCTCGGGACGGGTATCGAAAGACAATCCAAAGGGGGAATTCTGATATTTTATTTCGGTCAATATATATATATTTGCAATTAACGTTAAAAACTTTCTGTCATTTTCATGTGGTTATGGTAGACACAGATATAAGATATGGATGTGCAGTATTACCCAAAGTAATTCATCCCAAATGTTCACTTGTGGCGCTATTACACTGAAAATACCTGTCATGTCATGTTTTCTTGCTAAAAACCTGTCTCAGTCCTCAACTTCAGTTTTTGAAAAATGTGCATATTCATTTACACATGTCTGGCACCTCCTATTATTCGCTGACGATTCAACTAGTACCAAACCGCCATTGTTGTTCACAAGTGATTCGGCAAAAATAGAAAGCAGTTTATTTGAATGTTTTTTTTTTTTCGTGTTATGTATTTTAGAATGCTAAAATATTAAAAATATGCAGTGTGGTGAGACATATCGTTCAGTGTGAAGTGTTTTTAATTCTTTAAAGTGAATAATTATAAGCAAGTCTGGTAAATTTTGAAGCTTCCTTACATACAATATTCCAAATTTAAACACGATTTTTTCTCAGAATATATGAGTTGCCTCCAAGTTCGGTCTTTTGTTTTGTGTTCTGTGCGACCCCCTCTACCCCTCAAAAAAAAAAAAAAAATTCCTAGGTTCGGTGCATGATCTAAAATATTCCCCCAAGATGCTGCCTACTATCCCAGTCTTGTCACGTTGGTATTAACACTGTGTAGTTCTTAAGGAATACACTCCTTGATGTGCAGTAGTCAGTGAAAGCTGGTATTGGGACAGGTGCGTATGCACCCAGGATGGTGGCATGCCCACAAGTTCCATTTGACCAGATACCCGTTTCCCGTATACGTAGAGCTGAGATAACAGAAACCTCCCTCGCCACAAGGTCAAGGGGTGGTAGGTAAAGTATTGTGTTAAGTGCTTCGGTGGGAGTAGAACAGAGAGCCCCTGTTATACATAGCTCCGCGCTTCTTTGTACTTTTTGCAGCATTTTAAGATAGGTGCTTTTGGCCAGTGCAGGCCACCAGACCAAAACGCCATATAGGAAAATCGGGCGTACAATGGCCGTAAAGACCCAGTGAACCACCTTAGGGGAGAACCCCCAGGAGGCACCATTTGCCCTCTTGCAGGAGAAAAGCGCCGCAGCTGCCTTTCTGGATCGATCCATTATGTGGTCATTCCAGAGCAGTTTTCTATCTAGAATAACCCCCAAGTACTTGACCTTATCACTTAGAACTAGAGACGTATCCCCGATTCTTGGTGGTATTATGTTTGGTATCTTGTATCTCCTGGAAAAGAGAACTAACTCGGTTTTATCAGGGTTCACTTCCAGGCCAGAGCTCATAGCCCAGGATGATATTGTGGATAGTGCTCCTTCCATTAAGTTACAGAGGGTTTGCGGGAATTTTCCCCTTACAATGACGCAGATGTCATCAGCATACGCGATCAATTGATGGCCTTCTGATTCCATGAGACGTAAAAGTTGGTTTACAGTAACCAGCCAAAAAAGTGGAGAGAGAACGCCACCCTGCGGGGTGCCTCGGTTTGCGAGTCTGTGGACTTCGCTCCCGCCTAGCTCAGTTTTTATCCGCCTATCCGTAAGCAGATTGTAGATAAGTTCCACAACGCACGCGTCCACCCGTACGCCCATTAGGGCCGAGGTGATTGCAGTTGGAACGACGTTGTTGAAGGCGCCCGCTATGTCAAGGAAAGTCACCGGTGTGTACTCCCTGAGGTCAAGCGACCTTTCAATGACTGACACCAGCAAGTGCAAGGCAGTGTCGGTTTACCTGCCTTTTGTATAGGCATGCTGGGCATGCGATAGAGACGATGGGTCAATCAGCCTCCGGATATAGTCCTCCAGGAGTATTTCAAACGTTTTAAGCAGGAAAGAGGACAGACTTATTGGCCTGTAGTCCTTTGGTTTTGTGTGAGAGGGCTTCCCTGCTTTAGGAATAAAGACCACGCTGACTTCCCTCCACGATTCCGGTACGTATTTTAGCCTCAGACAACTTAAAAACATCATCTTTAACCAGGGTTTAATGAGCGTGGCAGTGTGTTGAAGCTGAGCCGGGAATATTCCATCTGGGCCCGGTGACTTATAGGGTTTGAAGGTAGATAAGGCCCAGTCTAGCTTTCGATCATCTACGATTTCATTTAAAAGTTTATCAGAGGGTAGCCCTCCGATAGCGAAATTTTGAGACGCGCCTTCTCATGTCGGAAAATGTGTATCCATAAGCAAGTTTATGGTCTCTGTACATGTCTCCGTCCAAGACCCATCAGGCTTTTGGACATAGCTTAACTGAGTTGGGGGCTTCGATAACACTTTCCTTAAACGGGAGGCGGAAGATGTGGTTTCAATCTGGCTGCAGAAATCTTCCCAAGATGATCGCTTTTCTTTACGAATAGCTTTCTTATACAGGCTAAGTTTCGCCTTATAGTCCGCCCATGATTCCTCATGACCGTCATGCTTTGCTTTGTTAAAAGCCGCCCTACTGGATTTCCTAAGCTCCTCGAGATTAGACGACCACCAAGGTGGTTTCGGGTTTTCGCCGCCCTCCTGTTTGGGCAGGCCCTATCTAACGCAGTCCTGCAGAGCTGACTGAAATTGTTTACGAGCCCGTCAAGCTCAGAATTGTTAGTCGGGGTTTGTACCCTGTCTGGCAGATTTTTAACAATAATCTTTCTATAGTAGCCCCAGTTTGTTCTTCTAACATTCTTAACAACCTTAGGTCTAGTGGGTGTTTGCGATACATTGAAGCTAATGTACCTATGGTCCGAGAAAGAGTGTTCGCTTAGAACCTTCCAAGATTCGATTCGATCACTGAAGGAGTCCGTGACTAGGGTGGTGTCAAGGACCTCCTCCCTGTTTCTAGTGATAAAGGTGGGATCGCTTCCCCTATTACATATACCTAGATTAGTGCCTAGAAGATAATCATAAAGAGACTCACCCGGGTCATTTGTATCAGTGCTGCCCCACTGCGCATGATGGGCATTTGCGTCACCTCCGAGTACCAGCATTTCATCCCGCGGGTTTGAGTGCCTCACGAGTTCCCGGAAGTTGTTTGGTGGTAATGGGCCCTGGTGATCATGAGCCAGATAGAAGAACGCAAACGTGCACCTCCTACCCAGCCCCTCGACGCTAATCGCTGTCAGATCTCCATCACTACATTGCGGAAGAAGAAAAACATTAAGAGTAGACTTAGCTAGAATACATGTACGTGGCTTACCCTTGTTATGAGCGCAAATAAGCTTGTAGCCAGGCGTCCGCAACCCACAGATCCTTTCACCAGTGATCCATGGCTCCTGGACTAATACGAAAAACAATAAACTTTCCTTTGAAATAATCGCAGATGAGTGAGAAATAAAAATTAAGTCATGTGTTCGTACGGGACAGCGAAATATACCACAATTTTTAGGGAAAGTATAATGATTGAAATTTCAGCGAAATGAATGATGTTTGAAATAAAACAAATACTTGGTTTTTTTTGTACTTATATTCAGTTTATTAAAGCAACAAAACTCAATTAAATATATTCACTACAAAAAATTTTACAGTGTGAGAAAGAAATCGTTCGTACGGGACTAAAATATTCGTACGGGACTAAAATGTTCGTACGGGACACGTACGAATTTCGGTTATTAGCTTTTCATTTTTACTGCTGCTATAGAGAAAGGTGTGCACTGTTGGCATCTAGAGCATGAGTTTTGCATGTAACTTCACTCCCATTTGCCGATATTACGTGAAATTTAGATATTCTAGGTACAGCCTTAGTCGCTTCCCAAGGACGAAAATACTAAATTTTTTGACGATTTATTTGTAAATGGAAATACAAATATGGCGCCTGGTTTTTGGTATAAAAAAAATATATTTGTAAGTAAACCCAGTTGAAGAATACATTTTTTTATGAAAGTGTTATATATTAAAAATATCGTGGTGCCAAAGAAATTATGCAGAATCGCAATCCGTTTGGCAGTCTAAACTTTTTCTTTTCCATGGAATGCGCCAATCGCTTATTTTCTGAATCGACAATTTGGTTTTCACCAAAGCCTGATTAGGTTATCGCCGATTAGACCCATCATTGTGAATAAATTACCAAAAAACTGCATTGTGAATAGGCAAAACAGCTGATTTTAGTTTTGTCTACATTTTGCAAGTGATAAAACAATAAATAAATATCCTAACAAGCAGTACATGCAAGTTTGATTTAAACAAAAGCTAATAGCACGTTCTGTTTAATTTCATGCAACTCTTTTATTTATCCAATAAATTTATTGCATTACATCTTAAAAGAATTCAATGTTAATTCAGTTTTTCCAGTTGTAACTTTAATAAACTCTATTGAAACTCATCAGCCATGTTCATGATCACGTGTATATCACACCTATACAAACGAAACCCGCTATTAACCTTGTCATCATTGCATTATTATCCTGCGATGTCGAAACGAGAGAAGAATATTCCAATTGTACGCGCAATACTTTACTTGAATATTAAATCCGCATCAGGTGATTTTGAGATAAACAATGGCAACAAAGCGTGAAAGAAAGGGCAGTAAATCCAAACGTGTTCTGTAATAGGAATACAAATGCATTATAAAAGTGATACTTTTTAGGCAAGAAAAATACATACCTCTGTACTGTAAAAATTGATTTTGCCAGCTTCTTCCGATTGTTCTTTGTATTGAAATTTAGCAGGAATTCAATTGCTGCCGAATCTATAAGCTCCTTGCTGACACAATTGTTTAAGTTATTCAGAAACTGGTCGAAATGTTGTTTGCTGTGTTATACTTGGCCTGAGATACGTCCGACTTCCATGAGTTGCTGGCGTCAGTGGCAGTTGCAACACCACTTGTGGCCGACGAATCTGATGTGTTTGGTGCCTCAAAGCTTATGCGCGCACCACGACTATACTGCAGTGTGGCGCCCAAAAAATCATTCAATATATGTATAACTGTAGAGATATTACGTTTGGGACGTCCATAACGATCTTGTAAAGCTGGATTCAATGTGCCCGAGAAGGTACCCGAGTAGATGCCCTTACCATGATTCTTCATAGATTCAATAACAGCGCCGGAGCTGCTGCCTTTGCGCGTAGCCCCTTCTCCACCACCGGATAAATCAATCTTGTTAGTGAAAACCTCTTTGGAGAGTTGGTAAGTCCTTATATATTTATTACATACCAAAACATTTTTATTATTTGCATTTAATCAATATTATAGGTGAATTAGAGAATTCAATCAGTTTTGCAGGTATAGTCAAAGGAAAAACTCTATTATTTTTAAACTGTAACTTGTGAAAAATTCTAGTTTTCTTGAATATGCTCTAATTCCATTCTGGAATATATCTCAGAAAATAACGTGTCGATTCTCTTCAGTTTTGGATTAAAATTATACCTCTTTGGAAGTACTGCTTCAGTGATTGAATGCTCGAATTCACTTATAATATTCATTAAATGCAAATACCAAAAACGTTTTGGTATGCAGTAAATATATAAGGATTTACCAATTGCTTTCGCTTTTATTGGTTTATGTTTATATTTTGTTTAATAATATTGTTCAATGACACAAGGAACGATATGGTCCACCACCATCATATCCGAATTTAAAAATTCCAGGTTTCAACGCACCCATACCAGAGGGTACATCATTTGGCTATCATGCTTTGATAGTACCAAGCTTTGATGGTACAACAGCGATATGGTCGAAGGCAACTGGTATGTGTTACGATGAACAAAAGTTAATTTCCTAATCTAAATTATTTTGTTTAGGAGAATTTGAGTGCGTTGCTACATTGGAGGGACATGAAAATGAAGTAAAAAGTGCATGTTGGTCAAGTTCCGGCAACCTTTTAGCCACATGCTCGCGGGACAAATCGGTATGGATTTGGGAATTGGCTAGTGATGATGAATTCGATGTTGTTGTTGTTGTAGCGCTACTTGGCCCTACCCTGATTAATTCGATTGTGCTGCTTTACTCAATTCACATAACCAGGATGGCATCAGCTTCCTATGGTAATACAATAAAAATGTATGCTGAAAATGCCACAGATAACGATTGGTACACAACGGCTACATTAGATTCTCATACGGTGTGGAGCATCGATTTCGATGCAGATGGTAACGTTTGGTTTCTTGCAGTGATGATAAGACTGAAAATATGGCGTGCTTATCATCCGGGTAATGAGGAAGGTATATACACACCAGAAGATAAAACAGTTTGGAAATGTGTTTGTACCTTATCTGGCGACCATTCGCGAACTATTTATGATGTGTCATGGTTCAAAAAAATTGGACTAATCGCTACTGGTTGTGGAGATGATGCAATACGCATATTTAAAAAAAGATGCGAATTCAAAAAAGAATGAACCAACCATGATTCCATCGAAGGATAAGGCGCACACACAAGACGTCAATGCCGTTAAATGGAATCCAGCACATGAAGGTCAACTTATTTCATGTAGCGATGATGGTACAATTAAATTATGGTATCTTCAATTAATTTAATAAAATCAAGTTTGATTAAAATATTTTATCATTTCATTGAGTTTCTTTAAAAGATGTTCGTATGTTAATTTGAAATAAACCTGAATATTTTAGAACAGGTATTTTAGTATGTATACTAAGGTAGAAGTGCCTTGTTTTATGTTTACGAGCCGATAATACCGTGGAATGTTGAAGTAATTGGAAATCTTGTACTCGTTGGCTGAGTGTCCTGTTGCAAACAGTCAATAATCCAATATAATTCACATATTCTGATTTATTCGTTAAATAACAAAGCAGAAGAGAATGTTCAGAAAATTCGATTGGATTTTGTTTAATTGAAGCTGTGTTAAGCTATGGCAACAATATGTAACGATATCAAATTCAGATCCTTCAACATTCAATCACAGAATAGGTAAGCTTAGAAGTTATTCCATTTTTGCAAATAATTTTATTCAATAAATATAAAATGCCAGTTAATAACTTGTTTACTTGGTAAGAAAATGTTCATGCAGAGTTTTGTAAAGCTTTGCAGCTTTCCGAGGCCCCGGCCAATTACAAGCGAATTTTCCAAAATTCTGTAGCAGTGTTACGGCATCAGTTTTGTTCACGGGCTTAATGCTAGTCAAAGCAGAAACCAGCTAAAATAAATATTTAATCAGAATCAAGAGTTAAGGTAAAACTATTTCAGACAAACCTTCTGATGTGGACTTGATTCAACCCGTTCCATAATCCATTCCGGCGAACGTTTTTCAAATTGTTTGTAAGTCTCTATAATTTTGCCTCCCTCTTCTGTAGCGCGATTCTGTAACTTTTTTAACGCCAAGTGTTAGCGTTAACTTCGCTTAACACCATTTTTAACACTTTTTGCGATTCTGTAACTTTTTTAACGCCAAGTGCTAGCGTTAACTTCCCTTAACACTGAAAAGTGTTAGCTAACACCTTAGTTAACGCGAAAAAATTTTGTGGTGTTAAAAGTTATAGAAAATAAGTTCTCCGAACATGAAACCGAACTCGCGACGCGCACTTTGTAGTCCGAACGCTTATCACCTGCGCTACTGCGACATGAACGTCGGCGCTGTCCAATGCTGTACTTAAGATTAGTGCAGTTTTCCCCTCAATTTTAACAGATATACATACATAAAACAGCTAACACTAAAAAGTGTTAAGGAAAGTTACAGAATCGCAGTTTCGTTAAGAGCAAACGCCAAAATTCGGCGACAAGCTTAACACTCGGCGAGGTGTTAAAAGTTACAGAATCGCACTACTGGGCTCCATGCAACCATAAGCGTTAAATCGGTTAGCAAGGATATGCGGGTTAAATTAAATTAAAACATCAGTATTGTATAGGTTAACAATGGCAACAAAGCGTGAAAGAAAGGGCAGTAAATCCAAACGTGTTCTGTAATAGGAGTATAAATGCATTATAAAAGTGATACTTTTAGGCAAGAAAAATGCATACCTCTGTACTGTAAAAATTGATTTCGTCAGCTTTTTCCGATTGTTCTTTGTATTGAAATTTAGCAGGAATTCAATTGCTGCCGAATCTATAAGTTCCTTGTTGACACAATTGTTTAAGTTATTCAGAAACTGGTCGAAATGTTGTTTGCTGTGTGATACTTGGCCTGAGATACGTCCGACTTCTATGAGTTGCTGGCGTTAGTGGCAGTTGCGCTGAATATGGTGGTGCTCGCTGCTTTAGTGGTTGGTGCACCAACTGCTCCACGTGTGGCATATGGGGCGCCCTTCAATTTGCGTGCCTCACGCCTTTGCTTGCTCTGCTCTGATGGTGAAGATGAGATGGTGTTTTGCGGTGAGCTGAAAGTAAATGAAATATGGATTACTAAGGCAAACTTTATTAGCCAAAAAATGTAAACTAACCTGCTTGCTGCTGCATCGTATGTCATTGGAACTCGACGTGCCAGCAACACCTCTTGTGGCCGACGAGCTGATGTGCTTGGTACCTCAAATCTTATGCGCGCACCACGACTATACTGCGGTGTGGCGCCTAAAAAATCATTCAATATATGTATAACTGTAGAGATATCGCGTTTGGGACGTCCATAACGATCTTGTAAAGCTGGATTCAATGTGCCCGAGTAGATGCCCTTACCATGATTCTTCATAGTTTCAATAACAGCGCCGGAGCTGCTGCCTTTGCGCGTAGCCTCTTCTCCACCACCGGATAAATCAATCTTATTAGTGAAAACCTCTTTGGAGAGTTGGTCCTTATATATTTATTACATACCAAAACGTTTTTGGTATTTGCATTTAATCAATATTATAGGTGAATTCGAGAATTCAATCACTGCCGCAGTACTGTAGTCAAAGGAAAAACTCTATTATTTTTAAACTGTAACTTGTGAAAAATTCTAGTTTTCTTGAATATGCTCTAATTCCATTCTGGAATATATCTCAGAAAAAAACGTGTCGATTCTCTTCAGTTTTGGATTAAAATTATACCTCTTTGGAAGTACTGCTTCAGTGATTGAATGCTCGAATTCACTTATAATATTCATTAAATGCAAATACCAAAAACGTTTTGGTATGCAGTAAATATATAAGGATTTACCAATTGCTTTCGCTTTTATTGGTTTATGTTTATATTTTGTTTAATAATATTGTTCAATGACACAAGGAACTTTGAAATTACACAAATGAAATTACACAAATTTTATTTTCTACACAGCTGACAGACGTCAAAGTTTGCTCAATCAGCAGATAACCGGCCATCCATCGCCGATCAAGTTAATCGGGATTTTAATCGGCTGATCCATGATAACCGGGCATGGTGAAAACGAATTTTAGCCAAATCACCAATTAAATTCCGCTAAAGCGCTAATTGGCTTTTATGAAAACGGGCCTTAAAGACGAGTTTAGGTCCCAGCAATTCGAATCCGCCTTAGGAAATCAAATATTTTTAGCAGTTTGCGAGAAATTTGCAATCAAAGTTCAATTTTATGTGCTTGTTGTAATCACAGATTAGGCCGTCCGAAAAAAGTGAAAAAGTGTGTTCGACGCAGTCTGAATATCTATCAGCTTACAGCCAGAAATATAAGAGGAAGACAAATCTTATTCCCCAAAGCGCAAAATTTCCTTTGGACATTCCTGTATACTAAATATCATTAGTATAGGTCAAGTTTTCTCAGAAAATATCGAAAAAAAACGGTCCATAGCATGGTCGGAACCCACAAAATTAAAACAAAATACAGATAGCCTATACCTGCATATCGAATTTTAAGAAAATTCGTCTTGCCTTTCTCACGTGATTTAGAAACAAAAGCAAAAGATCTTTACAGACAAATATCTAATAATATTATTCTTATCATTCACTTTAGCAATGGTGGGATAATCTAAAACTCAATAAAAAGCTAAAACTGTATCACCCACATGTTTTACTTTTAATATATTATGTCAATTTCTCTGAAGAAAAGGGCTATCTTCGGCTGTGCCGAGGGATTTACAGCTTTCATGAATACGCATCACCGCACAATTAGTACCAACTCTGCATAAATAATATTATAAATACGTTGGTTTGTGAGTTTGTTTGCAATTCTTTAACGTCTAAGCAACTTAAACGATCGCTAGAGATTTAGTACACTTTTTCTATTCTTTTTTGTTTATATGTTTTCGCTATCCTTATCCCATTTCACTTCGGCCACGCCATCCACACTTCTTCTGGGCAGAACACTTTTCTGCGTAGGCTGCTTTCGGCCGCGCTTGAAAAAAAAAAGCCTTAACCGGTCCAAATTCGGCTACGCCGTCCACGGTTTGCTAGATCTGCAATATTCCCATACAAAACACAAAAAATAATTGTTTTCGTCACATCTACTAAATATATTCCCGCTGTCAATTTCATAATCACCATCATCATCGTCACTAATACTGGTGTTGCATGGATTGTATAATTTCTTGCCTTTATTAATTTCCACCGTCTTTCCCTCATCTCCAATCTTAGTTTTGTGCACTAAAATGCCATCAAAAACGACTTCCCGGCAAAATCTACTCTAGTCAACAGCCGTATAATTTGACACTGTCAGCTCTTCCATAATTAAATCAAGTCTGCCATTCTTTATCCAAAAATGTACAAAGCCAACAATTTTAAAAATTGATAGCATTGATTTGGCAAAAAAAAGTCCTAGTTATACCTTCTTTCTTTTTGCTGCTCTTTAATGCGCAAAAGTTAAGTTTTTAATTTCACAGAATTATGAAACAAGTAAAACTAACCTCCAAACATTGCCGTTAACGCATTGTTCACTTTCTAACGGCCGAAAAGCATGGCCTTCACCGAAAAAATATTCCCCCCCCTTTTAGGATTAATCTTCAATCCTGGAGAAGTGAAAGTAAGGTCTTAGTTATAGCTCTATCATCTCTGCACGGGAATAGGGTGAACAATTTTAATAAATTAAATGTTTCCATGTTTGTATTAACAGCACCGCACTTTTAACTTTATACACTTTTAAAATAACGGTTGATATAATTTAATTTATATTTATAGCTTGTTCACACCCTACGCTTAATTGTAATTATACATTTGCCGAAAACGAAAAAAACTGATAATATACATACATATATGTATATGCATATCATTTTAAAAATGTTTCCCATTCACTATCTATTTCAATTAGGCCTAATTAAAATTAACGGTTCCATTCAAAAAATAAATCGATTAAAATTCTTTTTTTAAAGAAAATTTTACAAAATTTAGAAAGGTCCACAAAACATGTATCATCATGAAAGCTATGTACATAAATTACCTATCCAAAGACGCCAAAGTTTTAAATACAAGGTCCCGAATCGTGACAGTAGTTAATTAGTTGGCTATGGTAAGATCAAAAATTACGTCAGTCGAAGAACGTGTGAATAATATCGGATTATTACAGCAGAAAGTGAACGAATCGTAATTGTCAGTTTTTCTATCGAAAGTGTTCTTCTTCTTTTTCAGTTTTTGAAGTTACAATAGAGTTTCAAACGTGAAAATAAGGTTGTCAAAAATAAAATTGGTGTGAAAAGACAATGGGTGTTAACTTTTTGTTCATGAACTTTTATTTAAGTTCTAGTGAGAGTGAAATGGTGTGGTTGGCACCAAGAGGGTGCCGACTGGTAATGGTAATTTAGCGCCTTTCTATTTGGACGGCATCCAGCTAAGGTCAGGAATCACGACTATACGTGTTAGCTCTTCAATAGCCCTGACGTATGGACGTGATTCTTGACTATGGTCCTGAGGTAACGGTGACTGACTTGGGACTTTCTTGGACAACGATTAGGAGTAGTTTTCTTAGGGCTGATAGGTGCGGGATTCTGCCACCTCAGTAGGTTGGGGTGGAAACCAACCGAAATGGCTGGTGGGCTAATATCGCAACTGCCCACGTCTCGTTAAAACCTTTCCAGGCCTCAGGATATGTTCCAGGCCCGTCGCCATTTAGTTGGTGGTGTAGGTGCGGTTGAGGATCTCCCGTTTTTGCGCTTGGTCTGGCTCTGAACGCATGTCTCCCTGCTCGCAAAGATAACCACGAGGCCATTAAGCGACTACACAGTCGGGCCTCAATAGCGGCCCTGAGTGGGGGCGTTTTATTAGCATGGACAACAAAAAGGGTAAGTCGGCCACACTCGGCGTTGGCGCTCTGTCGAAAGGGCAGAACAGTGCGGTACACGGTAGGAGGGACCGGGGTGGTGAACCTGTGCAACGTACGTTTAGCGAAGTCGATAGACGTGCCGGCTCTATCACCCTGGGGGTAGTCGACAGGAGCAGAGAAGATGGGGCCATCTCCAGGGAAGAGTAGAGCTGGGTGGCCAACGCCATTTCTGTAGCCTATTTGACTGCCGTTGATAGGTATGCTGGGGTAACCGCCATCCATTGAATATATGGGATGGTACCATGGCTTCAGGCTAATAGAGTCCGCTGAAGAGCGGTCAGCGCTGGTTGGGGAGTTGTGGCGGGGTGCCAAGCTCGGGGCCGTAGACAGGAGGGTCATCGTTCTTCGACCAAGGGCTCGGGTGTGGCTACCTGCCGACCCCTTCCAGCCAGATAGAATTTTGATTGTAAAGGCTTTTATGAACTTTGACTCTGGATAACTCTTGTTGCTGTTATTTCCCCCGAAAAAAGTGCATGGTTGTACTCACCTTACTAATATCTACCGATCCCTATTACCTATTATTAGGGTCTTATTTAATTAATTTGGGAGTTGGGGCTACACTGTATTTATGCCCCTCTACGGCGAAGTCTGCAAGGCCCTGTGAAACCTTACCAAACAGAATGACAAAGACGCCATCACATTTGGCGACAGCATCAAATCAGACCCCCGGAAATTCGCAAGCTCCTTTTGGCCGCAATTAATAATGTATCCAGCTGCTGATAAGACCAAGAGGCAAGCCAGCATAGACATACCATAGAGATACTTAGCGGCTCTCTTCAACCTTTCGCTAACTTCTTTCGTCATCCCTGAGATCTGGGAGCAGGCGATAGTAGTTCCCCTAACGAAATCAGGGAAGCGGCGAGTCAAAAAGAATTGTATATTCGTAGACCGATTTCCCTCCTCTCGGCGGTTTTATTAGAGACCATTCTGCTCCCATACTACACCGCAAACCTGCATCTGACCGAGCACCAACATGGGCTCCGAAAAGGGCCCATTTCGCTCTTAACGCCATTTCGACGCATATTAATAATGGTTTGAACCAATATCCTCCAAACCACAGGACGATTCTAGTGGCACTTGGCCTTACCGAAGCCTTTGACACGGTTAGCCATGCCATACTAATCTGAGACCTGGAAGAGACACCGCTCCCTGTCGGCCAAAACAGGATGGACCTCAACCTATCTTAACGGTCGGCAAGCGTCAATCAAGTTTAGGAATACGAGATCGAAATCGCGAAGAAACAAACAAGGGGTGTCGGAAGGTGGTGTCTAATCCTCCCTTTTTCTTAATTTTTACTCCCCCTCCTTAGTTTCCTACGCTAACGACTGCATAATAATGGCTTCATGACAAACTCTGTACAAGACTCAACAGTTACCTATGTGACCTTCATAGCCTCTTCACCGAGTGGGATCTAACCCTATCCCCAAATTAATCGTGTGCGACTGTTTTCACGGCCTGAAACGAGCAGATGGGGCAAGAGTTAAACGTCCCCATAGATTGAATACTTCTACCTAATGTCAACCACCCGAAGATCTTAGGAGTTACGTTTGACAATGGCCTCACCATCGCCAGTCATACCACAGCAATAGCTTCAAAGGTACAGAGCCGCAACAAAATTTTCAAGTCACTGGCCGGCGCCACTTGAAACAAAGATAAAGAAACATTAGCCAACCAATTACACTGGACCACGCGGTTATGAAATTCGTATGTAAAATCACCCGCTGGTTTCGAAAATCGAGTTCATTTTTGATTCTATGGTACCGTTTTTCAGATATTTGCAATTTACCATTATTCGAAAAAACCAAAAAGATGGCTCTCTTTAGGTACGTATATCTTACGAACAAGCAATTGCAAAAAGGTTTGCAGAATCAAAAAGATGGTAAAATTTGCTATAATTATTATTATTGCTTATCATTTCCGATTTTTGTTTTTTTTTTATGAAAAAATATTAAAAAAATACTCTTTGCCAGGGCCAAAACTACAACTTTTTTCCAGATATTTTTTCTTAACGTAAAGCTCTGTTTAATTAAAAGAGCAGAAAATCGATACAAAACTACGTAAGTTATAAGTGATCAAATAAAAATACTCAGGTTGCGAAATTTCAACGTATACCTCAAAACGTATGTGTTGTGTCCCACATATTATCTTATGTTACACAATACGCCAATGTGGCATCACTTTTCATAAGTGACAGTTCATGACAGGTTAAATATATGTATTAGTTTTTAAGATGAGAATAAAAGTGAAGAAATAGAAACCGCGTGCTTTTCCTTGATGTCCATCCTGCCTAGAATTGCAGATCTAACAAGTGGCGACGCGAAAATCAGGCCAGCGCCAAATTGTACCAATAATGGATGCTAGCCAATTTCAGGCAATATTAGATGCATTTAGTAAAGCACAACGAGAATTAATTCAACAAATACGTACAAATACGATATCGCTGCAAACACAACAACAAAATGTTCCGCCATTACAGGTGCTTCTCCCGCCTTTCGAAAACTTCGACAGCAAAAAAGAAAACTTCATACTTTATAGGCAGAGATTTGAAAACTATTTAGTTATGAAAGGAGTTTTCAATAACAAAACATTGTGCCACCAAATGCTCATCAACTCTATCGGTTCGACACACTTCAAACTCTTAGTTTCACTGATTGCTCCTAAAAAAGTGGGCGAAATCGAGTATGAAGAACTATGTAAAGGATGTTACTAATTGAAAGAAAATGTTTCGTGGCTCAATGCCGAATTATGAATGTTCTCTTTATTATGAAATTCAGGCTTATTTATAGTAAATTAATCTAAACATTTTGTTATACATAAATATTTACTTTAATTCTTTACTCTAAGTCTAACATAAGGCATGAAACCCAACGCACGCTCACACATATGCACGTATTTATATATGTGTATAGCGCTAAACTGCTTCAACGCTTTGGTCGTGGGAAAGTGTCGCAGCAGAGAAATACATAGCATCAGCAATTACTTAGTTGCAGTTTGTTTACGTTTGCGACCAAGTAACTTAGACGGCGCTCGTGCTGCGTATTTTGTATGTAGATATGTATTCATATTGGACACACTACACCTCCTTTCCTAAAAAGAATCGTTTATATACATATTTATATGAACGATTCTATTTCATTTAATAGGTTCGAGTTTTATACAATTTAATTTTTTTTTACAATTAATGAGCGACCGATCTTATTTCATTTAATAGCTCTGGCGCGTTGGACTTTTTGACTTTTTGTTTTGTTTTTATATATGCTGTGTTTACATTTGTTAAAAAGTTTTGGTTGTGTTTACCTTATTTCCAAGTGGACAATTTGTATGTTTCTTTATTTTTCTTAAGTGTTTAGTTACATTGAGGGTAATGACACGATTTTTTTTTACTACGTTTTTATTTGCATACAATAAATTTCTGAATTTATGGGTTTATGTGTCAGTGTACAATAAAAGTTTATGAGTAAACATTTGAGTTAAAATGCAGTGTATTTATTCTAACAGTTTAAGTCTATTCTTATGAATTAGAATTTTCTTATTCTCATTGCTTATAATATACTTATTATTTCTATCTATGCTTTCTAGTTTATAAGGAATTAGAGTAAAATTATTATTTTTATCAATATTGTCTACCTTATAGGGCCCTTTATACCTAATGTCTAACTTATGACCTGCTTCATTTTTTACTAACACTAAATCTCCTATATTTATCTCTTTTTATTGTATTTTCCTATCGTAACTAATTTTTTGTTTTTCCTTAGATTCTTGTACTAACTTTCTAGCTTTTTGTTGTGCTACTTGTAGCCTATATTTAATTTCTTATCATAAGCCTCATGATTATATACTGGGCTAATTATATTCTCTTTTAAAAATTCGTAAGTCGCTGGTTTCGAAAATCGAGTTCATTTTTGATTCTATGGTACCGTTTTTCAGATATTTGCAATTTACCATTATTCGAAAAAACCAAAAAGATGGCTCTCTTTAGGTACGTATATCTCACGAACAAGCAATTGCAAAAAGGTTTGCAGAATCAAAAAGATGGTAAAATTTGCTATAATTATTATTATTGCTTATCATTTCCGATTTTTGTTTTTTTTTTTATGAAAAAATATTAAAAAAATACTCTTTGCCAGGGCCAAAACTACAACTTTTTTCCAGATATTTTTTCTTAACGTAAAGCTCTGTTTAATTAAAAGAGCAGAAAATCGATACAAAACTACGTAAGTTATAAGTGATCAAATAAAAATACTCAGGTTGCGAAATTTCAACGTATACCTCAAAACGTATGTGTTGTGTCCCACATATTATCTTATGTTACACAATACGCCAATGTGGCATCACTTTTCATAAGTGACAGTTCATGACAGGTTAAATATATGTATTAGTTTTTAACCCTGCCTTCATAGCGTTATTTCGTAGCCCTTAATTCAACACGAATTTTATACGCCTCGCAGACGTACGTTATGAAAGCAGGGTTAAGATGAGAATAAAAGTGAAGAAATAGAAACCGCGTGCTTTTCCTTGATGTCCATCCTGCCTAGAATTGCAGATCTAACAAGTGGCGACGCGAAAATCAGGCCAGCGCCAAATTGTACCAATAATGGATGCTAGCCAATTTGTGTCAGTGTACAATAAAAGTTTATGAGTAAACATTTGAGTTAAAATGCAGTGTATTTATTCTAACAGTTTAAGTCTATTCTTATGAATTAGAATTTTCTTATTCTCATTGCTTATAATATACTTATTATTTCTATCTATGCTTTCTAGTTTATAAGGAATTAGAGTAAAATTATTATTTTTATCAATATTGTCTACCTTATAGGGCCCTTTATACCTAATGTCTAACTTATGACCTGCTTCATTTTTTACTAACACTAAATCTCCTATATTTATCTCTTTATATTGTATTTTCCTATCGTAACTAATTTTTTGTTTTTCCTTAGATTCTTGTACTAACTTTTTAGCTTTTTGTTGTGCTACTTGTAGCCTATATTTAATTTCTTATCATAAGCCTCATGATTATATACTGGGCTAATTATATTCTCTTTTAAAAATTCGTAAGTCAGAGGTGTCGTTCCAAAAACTAGTTCAAAGGGACAATAGCCATGAACTGTTGAAGGTGTTGTATTGTAAGAATACGAAAAATATTTAAGGTATTCATCCCAATCATCTTTGTCAATGGATATGTAAGAACGCACATATTCATTGAATGTTCTATGACTGCGTTCAACAGTACCTAAAGTTTGATGATGGTAGGGTGTTGATGTTTTATGCTCTATTTTTAAGAGTTTGCACAATTCCTCAAACAAACTATTTTTGTATTCGGTTCCCATATCCGTTATAATTGTTTTCATACAACCATAAATTTGAATGAAATTCTCAAATACAGCCTTAGCAACTGCTACAGCATGTTTGCTTTGGACGGGTACTGTAACCAAGTATTTGGTTAGGTCACCTATGATAGTAACCGCATATTCATTTCCATTCATCGATTTGGTAATAGCCCTATTGTGTCTATCTGTACTATATCGAAAGCCTTTGGTGGCGTCTCCGTTATAGTCATTCGTTCTTTCAGATGTTTGTTAGTTTTATTTTTGCTGCGGTGAATGCAATTTTTTACATATTTTCTGATGTCATTTTTCATATTATTCCAGTAATACTTTTGTCTTATTTTATTTAACGTACGATTTATTCCTTGGTGGCCACCAAAAACAGGATCGTCGTGATACTTTTGAAGAATTTTTTTAGTATTTTCTTTTTCTGTCACATGCATAACCTCCGGAGTCAATGCAATTGTTTAATTTTTGAGAACTTTGGTACCAATTTCTTTAAATTTATTTACTCGAGTACAATTATATTTAAATAATTTGTCTCCTAAGGACAACTGTATTTTTCTAATCCCTAAATTGCCGGCTTCTCTGCTAAGCCTGGTAAAGAATTGACCTTAATCAATCTTCGCCTCAACAATTAGGTCGCTAGTATTTATTTCACTACAAATTTTCTTTCCTTTTTTGAAATATAATTTCGGTGGATCGAAAACGAGCTGGGCTAGCTTTTTAACTTCGTATTTGTATAGCGCTTCATAAATTATTGGGTTCTCTTTGTGACTTACGATTTCTTCATTTTTAATACTACTGGTAGGCTTCTTAGTTTCCGATCTTGTCGTAACTTTTAAAATCTTACAAGCCTGTACTGACAAATCTTTTAGATCTTTGATATCTATGCGCGAGAGTGCGTCTGCTACGTAATTTTCTTTTCCAGCTATGTACTCCACTCCAAAGTCATATTCTTCCAAATCTAGTCTGATTCTAGTTAGTTTAGATGATGGATTTTTCATCGAAAATAAAAATGTTAGAGGTCTATGATCAGTTTTTACTGTAAATCGTCTGCCATAAACGTATGGTCGGAAATATGTAATGGCCCAGTGAATAGCAGCTAATTCTTTTTCTATTGTAGCTTTATTTGCTTCACCTTTTGTGAAAGATCTTGAAGCATAGGCAATTGGTAACTGTTTTCCTTCATATTCTTGACTCAAGACTGCTCCGCAAGCAAATCCACTTGCATCTGTTGTTATACAAAATTCTCTAGTGAAATCGGGATATTGTAGTATACTAGGGCTAATAAGTGCATTATTTAAGTAATTAAAAGATTTTTCGCAATCTTTTGTCCAATCAAAAATCAAATTTTTCTTGCAGAGTCTTGTTAATATTCTGGAATATTCTGCAAAGTTTGGAATAAATCTTCTATAGTAATTGCAAAATGCGACAAATCTTTTTGCTTCATCTGCATTTTTAGGCGTAGGGTAGTTTTGAACAGTATTAAATTTGGATGGATCTGGTAAAATACCAGCACTGGTGCATTTGTGTCCAAGATACGTTACTTCTTGGCTGAAAAATAAGCATTTATCTGGGTGCAATTTTAAATTATATTTTCTACATGTTGCGAAGACATCTCTCAGGTTTTTTATCATATGGTTTTCTGAACACCCTAATACGACTAAATCATCCATATACAAAAATGCTTGTGATGGTTTCAAACCTGCAAAAGCTAAAGTCATCATTCTTTGGAATTAGTTTTATGCTACCTTAAGACCATAAGGCAATCTTTTAAAGCGATATGTGGCGTTATCAGCTGTAAATGACGTAATGTCTCTTGATTCTGGACATAATTCTATCTGGTGAAATCCAGACATTAAATCTAAACATGAAAAATATTTAGCTCTACCTAGTTGGTCTAGAATATCGTCTATTCTTGGTAATGGAAATTTATCTGCCGTTAATTTTTTATTCACCTGTCTGTAATCAATAACTAATCTCCACCTGTTTTCTTTATTGCCGGGGAGGGATTTCTTGGGAACTAAGAGAATTGGACTATTATATTCGGAAATTGAAGGTTCTATTATATCATCTTGAATTAATTTAGTTACTTGTTTGCTAATTTCGCCTTTATGTGCTTCTGGAAGTCTATAGTTTTTTTATATAAACAGGACTATCATAATTCATATGTAATTTTTGTTTGTAAAAATTATTAGCTGTAATCGGTTCTGATTCTAATGAAAATATGTCGATAAATTCTGAGCATAACGCGAAACTTGTACTTTATAGTACAACCGAACTTTTTAAAAAAGAAATTAATTTTGTTGTAAGCGAGCTGCCGCTTGAAGTGGTAACACAAGACTGATTTTATTAATTACTTCTTCTTAAAATGTAACTTAACAATTTTCTTTATACCTATGTATTAAATATGCTTATTTGTTATTGTATTATTAACTAGAAAATGCTTACTTAATATTTTGCTTTATTACATTTACCATTTATTGGTTTCTGCAAGTTTACACTTTTAAATAAATTTAGTTTGAATTTAATAAATAATGCAATGTTGCACTATTACTTTTGAATGGGACCGGAAGTTGGTTTTGATTTTGTTATTGACTGTATAAATTTATCTATATCATCAGAAAATGATATGTATGTACTGGGAGGGTCATTGTCTTTATATGTAACTACTCCCCCTTTTAGATTAGAATTCTCCTGGATTCTACTATTTAATTTAATTTTAATATAACTGTGCTTTGTAATCAGTATTGCAAAAACCAACAAAATTACAATTGCAAGAATTAAATTTAACCCGTATGTAAATTCAATTTAAAAATGTTTTTGTTATGTATTTTATTTTGCTGATCTATATCTTCAAATGTAATTTTGTGTGTAAAATTTTTAATATCCTCATATCTTATACTTACAATTTTTTCTTCTACAGTTTCCATGATATTGGAGAAATAATAATCATTTATTTTTAATGAGCAATTGTTAAATTTTAATATATAATTTCCATTAAGAGCATAATTATCTTTTTCACATGTGTTATTCAAAATTAAATCAATTGCATTTTTTACAACTATTGTTTTTTCGTCAAGAGATATAATTTCCAATTCCTTGTTTGTTACAAGTTTACAATTCTGTTTTATTACACAGTGGGTGCTAGGTTTTAATTGTTTCAGATGTTTATTTTCTTGGTATTCAATTGAATTATTTTCATAAGAAAAAATTTCCTCTATCCTCGCTTCTATTTCTTTTTGTTCGTTATTGGGAATAGGAATAATTTTTCTTATTTTTACTTCTAAAAATGACTTTGGTATCTTAATTCCTAGTATGAGAAAAGTACTATTATAAGTTGCTGTCCCTAATTGTAAATATTTTAATTTATTAAAATCAATATTGTATTTCATTATTTCGTGGTTTGTTAAAATATTTGGGTGAAGTATCCCATATTTGGCTGATATAACGTTATCTTGTATTTTTTCGATTTTATTCTTTAAAAGCTGAATCTTTGTAATTTGTTCTAAAAACATATTTCTTTCATGTTCTTCATCTACATTTTTATCAATTTCATTAAATCCTTTTTCGATTTCTTTCCTATCGCTCTTAACAATATCTCTTAATTGTTCTAGTGCTAGTGTTCATTTATATATATTTGGTTATTTAGATTTTGGTCCGTCTGTAAGAAATGGTTCTGTCTTGTTTTCCTATCATCATCATCAGGCATGGGCACCACTACAGAGACACAGTAACCAAATTGTGACTGTGTGTAAGTACACGACAGCCTAGCGACCAGTGTTGCCAGAATTTTTTCGAGCAATCCGGCTAGATCGAGAAAAAAAAACGGCTAAAAAAAATAATTTCGGCGAGAAAAATTGGCCGAAAAAACGGCTAAAAATTTTGAATCAACTTTTCACACGTTTTATTCGATTTTTTTCATGAAAACATATAATATAAATATTTTATAATATTCACCCCTATTCTGCATAACAATTACGTTCCCGCTCTACGCTCCGCTTGGATCGTAAATATGCATTCTGAGTTACGCTTGGATCGAAAGAAAAAGAGAAAGAGCTATAAGTTTTTCGAAGTCAGCTGTTTGCCTTGGAATGTGTGAAATTGAAACATAACAAAGCAATTTAAATTACACAAATTATTACTTTTGAAATAAAAGTAAAGCTTTATTATGATTTATAGACTTAATTGTATATGTTTGAGCATTATTGAATAAATTGAGTGATATTTTATAGATCAATTGACTGATTGTAGCAGACAACGAAGGACCAACAAAAAGCAAGAGGACACTGTTGGTGGATGTTACCACATCGTCAGTAGGTAGCTGGTATTTTCCATAGAGCTAGTGCTAGAAGAGTGCGCTTTGCCGACCAGGTACACAGATGGTTGGCGTCGCATCGTGGGGCCACACCATACGCCGAGCAAACATTACACATGTCAGTGTTAAGTCTGACATCAGGTGGTACTTTTCGCTGGAGGAAGACATTGGCCGCCCCGGAACTGACAAAGAAGTTTACAGAGTATGAGTGGGTGCTGTGGAGTGGCCGCCGGTGCACGTTTGGATATAATGGCAAAGTCAAAGCCATTACCTTAGTTTTAATTTTGTTAGTAATATTGTTTGGTGTTTTGAATGCTAGTCCAATTTGTAATTGTTTACAACCGGTGCCGATGCTAATGCGCGTCCAAAAATATTAGATCTCCGTAGGCGGATTCACATTCCTGGCATCGAAAAGCGTCTTTTGATATCCCTCCCTACATTTTTGGACAAATATTAGTACTCGCCACCAGTCGCAAACAATTACCCTGCAAACATATCAAAAAACATCATTAGAGCACAAAAACAAAATATAGCGAGCGTTTTACAACTTTTACAAACGAGTTTTACTTAAATTTCAAGAATTTCAACAAAAAATCGCGGGAATTAATCGTAAATTGTTTGTAAAATAAAAAACAAGCATTTATACGCCAACAAAATTCCAACGTAGAAAAACGGAGCTACGATCGAAGTGCAGAATTAGCAGAATTGGAAGTTTCGAAGTTGAACGTAGCGGAATTGAAACGCAGAATACCAAAGTTGCCAAGCGGAGAAATTTTCGATCCAAGTCGAAATGCAGAATAGGGGTGATTAAGTTATTTGTACTCTTTGTTTGTACCGCTAAAGCTAACAGTTTTAAGTCAAATTTTCACATGTTTTATTCGTTGTTTTGTCATTAAAACAAATGATATAAATATTTTACAATGTAAAGGAGTGTTTCTCATCTAGCCTTAAATATAAAAGTTCACTCTAAACAAAAATTTTGTTTAAAAAATTTAGATTAATTTTAAGGTTTACTTGAGAAAATGCCTCCAATTTCATAACAATAAAAAAAAGTTTCTTATGCAGATGCTTTGCATCCTAATATACAGAGCTATAATAGTTCAACAATTCAAATCTGTATTTTTTAAAATAGCCTCAATATAAAGCTTACATTTACATATATTTGTTATATCTATTACATAGATGTGCTTATATAAAAGGTACAACGAGCAAAATTTTAAGCAGAGCTTACTGTTTTAAAAATAATGTGACTTAATGAAAAGTCGCAATAAAATAACGCATCAGGTAACGAATATATTTTAAACTAGCAGACCCGGCAGACGTTGTTCTGCCTGACCAGTGACTTCCCTAGAAATACATTTTCAAATATTTTTCTTTAACTTTTAACATTCCATTTATTGCAGTGCTTTAGGATATACAATGTTTCTGGCTTTAAAGTCTTTGGTATAAACAAATAAATTTTTTGGATGTCCAACTCAAAAAACGGATCTTTTGAACTCAATGGGTATGACAAAAACCATTATGCGCTGCTGAGCAGATGTATAGTTAGTACTTATTTAATTATATCCTATATCTACCTATAATACTCTTTATATGTATAAACGGCAATAACGAACAAAAAAAATTAAGTGCTTTGATTAAGATTTAAGAACGTTAAAATGTCACTAAAGCAAATACATTCAGGGATATAACGAATTGAAATATTACTTAGCTTGTGGTCCTGGAACTGCCCACTTTTCCAAAGAATTTACAAATGTAGCCTATGTATGTCGTACCCAACGAAGATTTTAACGTATTGGAAAAGTTTAAAACAGATCAACCATAAACTTTGGACATTATTGAAGTACAAACAAAGCACTGAATACAAAAAATGTGGGCGTGGCACGGCCCACATTTCCCAAATTATATAATTCTTGACCAAGGGACACACATATCCAAAAATTATTAGTTTAGACCAAAAATATTCAAAGTTATGATGATTTAAATTTTATATAGCCTGGGGGCGTGGCACAACAATAATCTGAACCAATCTGGAAATTTAGAGAAGATCGACCATAAACTTTGAACTTATTGAAGTACAAAAAAAACACAAAAAATGTGGGGGCGGGACCGCCCACTTTTCCCAAATTATATCCATCTTGACTAAAGGACACACATATCCAAAAATCTTTAATTTAGATCTAATATGTTCAGAGTTATGAAGAATTGTAGTTTTATATAGCCTGGGGGCGTGGCACCGTCCACTTTTCCCTTGATCTCAAGAATATACTGTGAAAATTTCATAAAAATCGGTTGAGTACTTTGGACGCCCATAAAGGACACACAGACACACAGACACACATTCATTTTTATTTATAAGATAACATATACTTTCATGGCATAAAATGAAAAAAAAAAAATTAATAAATTTGAGGGAAATGTACATATATACATACATTTTACAATATTTCTATATCACAATTTTCTATATCTTGCTCTGAACTATCATAAATGCTAGAGTTATTCATAAGCGTAACGAGATCTTTAGTTATTATGAAGTCATGACAGCACTTATTTTCCCTTTTGAGTCCATATCTTACATACAAAATTGAATTTAGCATTTTTTCAGTAATTCTATTACGCTGCTTTGTTTTTTCATGGTGGCAATACTAAAAAGGCAATACTAAAAATTCAAACACAAATATAGCAAGAGCAGCAAAAGGATTTTCCCCTAAAGCATTTTTATACTCCCGAACTTGTGTCCAAAATTCTACAGTGGAACCCACGACTTCCCATTCATTCAAATGTAATTGTTTGTTACATTGGCAAAAAAACTAAAAACGGCTAAAAAAATATAAAAAAACGGCTAAAAACGGCTAGCGGCTAGATTCAAATTTTCCCGGCTAAATGGAAAAAAAAACGGCTAAAATGGCAACACTGCTAGCGACGACCAATTATTTATTTAGTATGATTTCAGCGCTTGCATAGTGAACACGTATCACACGCAGTTTGGTCATACAGGCATACATATATTTGATACAGTGGGAGGTCGATTTCTAAACACCTATTCAAAATGTTTAATGTTGAGTGGGAGCATGCATTTTTTTTGTTTTAAATTCTGCAAATAAGCCGCAGTGCTTGATTTGCGGAAAAATATTAAATTACGTGTGCAAGCAAAGCGTTGATCGACATTTTGCTTTGCTGCATAGAGACGTAAATAATCTGAGCGCTGATGAAAATATTATAAAACTTTATGAACTCAAGCTCGAGTTTTTGCAAATGCAAAATTGAAGGCTTCTTGTATTGTAAGCGCTGCTTTAGCTAGCCACTTGAAGATGGTACTTTTTTTAGGGACTTGGCTGTAGCCGTTAAAATAAAATAAAATAAAATAAAATAAAATAAAATAAAATAAAATAAGATAAAACAAAATAAAATAAAATAAAAAAAATTAAATGAAATAAAATAAAATAAAATAAAATAAGATAAAACAAAATAAAATAAAATAAAAAAAAAATTAAATGAAATAAAATAAAGCATAACCGCTTATTTAAAGCAAAAAAAGATACCCAACCTAAAAGCTTTGCATTCATGTGTACGTATTAACGAGTATCCTCTGTACCATGTGTGCGAGCAGCACACCCGTGCCGTATGAATGCTGAAAGTAAACTAAATGGGTTTGTCGTTGATTTTTAGGAAGAGATCGTTGTGCTCTCACTATTCGTATACGTATATGGTCGCTTAGCAGGTGCTAAGCTCACGCCCATGCCTGATCATCATCCATAGTTCCGAACATTCATTTAGATACGCTTCCTAATGCGTTTATTAGTCCTCGTATTTGTCTTCTATTATTTGGTATTAATGTCCTTAATTTATTTTTTGTGTCTATAAGCTCTGTTTGTAAAATATCTTTATTTTTAATTTTCATTAGACTGATATTTTCTGTCATTTCTTTTATTATACTTTCTATTTCTTCTAAATTTATTACATGTATTACCAGGCGCGTAGCCAGAATAAAATTTCGGGGGGGGGGGGGGGGGTCTTGACCAAAGTGTCAGTAAATAAGAATTACGTGTAAATACACACATACATACATATTTATATTTTTAGATATTACATATTTATACTTTTATTTATTTGAAATTTTTCTCTTTCTACACGGCTAAAAATTTGAGCCTAAATTTTAAACCATTCATTGATTTACACAATTTTTAAAACTTTTTGGAAATAAATTCCAAACCTTTCAATCACCTTCACAAATTATAAATTTTTTGCCGTTTCGATTTAAAACTTAACTGGTATAAACAAAAATACAACAAAAGTCGTATACGCAGCGAAAATGTATGTGTAGTTTTCGCACAAAATTGAGTGCGCCGTGGCTCATTAGGTAGAGCATTGCGCATCAAGAGAATTTTGTTCAATATAAAAATATTACGCTTATAAATTTGTATGGAAGATAATGCACTTGGTCGGGTAGAAAAAAAATTGCCAAAAATCGAGTAACTATTATAGCGGCTTAAGATTGGTATCTTTGTTCACTTCAATTGGACGGGCAAATCTAAAAATTTGTACTAAAAACTTAGAAATTTTGATTAAAGTTTTCTTGAATTTTCATGAATTTTCCACAAAGCTCGTAACTTTGAGTTGCAGTATTTTTATTGTGTTTTTACTCATACTTTCATACAAAAATATTGACATTAGTCAAAGGAAGTTAATATTACTGGAAATTCCAAACAACACTTTGAACGCAGACATACTGGTCTAGGTGTAGATGTAGCCCCAAAAGGTTTTAAATCTAGGCTAAAACTTTTAGCCGTGTACAAAACAATATTTATTTTTCTTGTTTGTTTTGAAATTTTGTTTAGGATTTCTTCAGGAGTTAATTTAAAAGTAGAGTGGGTGTTAAGTAGAGCCAGCCTCTCCTGCCCTATTGTACTTCTTAGATAAGTTTTTAACCTTCGAAGGGAAGAGAAAGACCGTTCGCTAGGAGCAACGGAAACTGGAAGCGTTGCAGCAATTTTTATATATCGATGTACCATAGGGAAAAAAGACACGGAACAATTATTTAATGCATCAATGAACGTGCTTGGGCGCTCCTCCTTTGGGATTGGAAAATATTTTTCTTTTTCAGGGCTTTAGGCTGTTCAAAAGAAATCCAAAAACTCTATATAAAATGACACTTATGCAATGCTTAAGAAAAATATATTGCGTCAGAATCTCTTCTACTTTTCAAAATAACATTGAAATTCATATAAAAAGCGGCAAACTGGAATTATTCAACATGCAGTACGGAACGTCAAAATTTCTTGGCTATTCATGTCAATTTCATGGTCAAGAAATAATCGAAAATATTTCTTGAGCATTTTCTTTTCAACAGCATGCCTACCGGGCTTTTATTTTTAAACTTTTATCCCCTGACAAATATAAGTAGAATTTGATTGTTACTTTCTCTGATAATTCAATACGACTGCGTTGTGTACTGCTTGGTATTTTTTTTTAACTTCATGGTCAGTTTTTTGGTTAAGCTTATGGCAACCGTGACTACAATAACGAGAGACACTCATTTTTGCGATTTTTGCCCGCGGTTTATTTGAATGTCAACAGAGTTGAGTTCGAAACACTCTTGGTATTGTTAACATGCTATGTAGTTGAGATGCTAAGTTGACTTATGCAGAGCAAGTCTGATAGTTTTGCGCGAATTTCTTAAAGCTACAAATGAGTGAACCGTTGCAGAAATTTAGTTGGGACCTCTCAGACTTGCTCTGATAATTGATAAGCAACTACTAATAACTTCTCTCAGTGTGAAATATTATTTAATTTTATTCTTTCGTGTTTTCATTATTGCTATTAATGCTAATTTCTTAACAGGGGTTTTAAAAATGAATAGAGTAATTATTATAGTACAGACGTATATTTTTTAATTTTCGGAAATTTGGGGGGGGGGGGGGGTTTGAACCCCCGAAACCCCCCCTGAATACGCCCCTGTGTATTACTATGTCCGCATCTTTTACTATATATTCTGTCCTTATTTCAATATCAACAAATCCTATTTGTTCCGTCAGTTTTGTTGCTGTTAGTGAGCCTTCAACTAGAAATGTCCATGTCAGAAGTATTATCGTAATCATTAGAAATTTCTGAAAATTTTAATGGTTTTTTTATATTAGAAAGATGAATATTCTTTAAATTGGTTTTCTTATATCTAGGCTGTTCCTTATGTCTGAGTGCTCTATAGTTTTTAATAAAACCCTCTTTTCTCCTTTCCTCGTAGTTTATCCTGTTTTTATTTAATTTATCGATTATTTTTCTTTTAGTATTTTCTATATTATTTTTTATTTTTTGTATATCTACCTTGCTTAGATGAACCTCGTTGGGAGTACATTTAATGGTAGAATGGTACCTGTCATTATAGTTTCTAATTGCCTTTTGTATTAATTGTTTAATAGACATGTCTTTATTTGCTTTATATAACATTCTAAACTTTTCGGCTATTGTGTTATGTAGTCGCTCTACATCAGCATTACCTGTATGGCTATTTGGTTTGGTTAGATGCAGATCAACATTTTCGCTGCTCAAAAATTCTTTCATTCATAACGCGTTAAATTCGTTGTCTGCTACTATCTTCTTTGGTTTCCCTATTTTTGCGAAATGGTCTTCGAGTTGTTCGATTAATGTGATATGATTCCTATCATTTAATGGGTAGGCTGCGGCAAATTTCGAAAATTTATCAATTACAGCTAAAAAATGGAATGCTTTCATCACATAGGTATCTACATGAATAATCTGGTTTTTATCTACTGGAGTTTCACCATAATGGAATTTGGCTTTTATAGGTTGCCTATCATATTTAATCTCTTTGCAAATGTCGCATTGATTGATTACTATTTGAATAAGGTCCATAATCTTTGGGTAGTCCACATTATTTTTTATTTGATTATATGTCTCTTGTATGCCTGAATGCATACTTTCCTTAACGTGGTAGAGGGATATTTGCTTTACGGCCTCCACCTCCGTTTCTAAATCTTGTGCTCTATTGGTGCACTTGATAAACTTTATTTGTTTATCATTTGAATACATAGAAATAAGCTTTTCTTGCACCACATTATACTTGTGATCGTTAAGCTCTGAAAATATTCCAATGTGTCCTTTTCTAAAAATTTCCCCCATGCTCTCAAAATCGCTTTCTGATATGAAAATTATTCTTTTATTGTGGAGCACTTTCAATTCTTCTGTTTTATTGTCTGTTAAAATTATTTGTGTTCTATATTTATTAACGATCTCTTCCTTTATAGGAAAGTGATCACCCAGATTTTCCTCTGCTGAATGTATGGTGGCTATTGTTGCATCATCCTCTAAATTACATATCATATTTAATTCCGAACAATCCTCTTCCAAATAGTTTGAAATATTATCTGAAGTTGAATTTTCTTCCTCATTTTCCTGTTCTAAACGGCTTAGGAAGTCCGCTACCTTATTCTCTTTTCCTTTCAAATATTCTATGTCACAATCATATTCCCCTAGTTTCAACAGCCATCTTTGGTGTCTAGGTGAAATATCTTTCCCTTTATATTTGGAATGTAAATATTTTATTGGCTGATGATCTGTTAAAATTTTAAATTTTCTACCGTAAAGGTATGGTCGAAAATAGCCAACACTCCAAATGATTGCCAAATATTCCTTATCTGTTGCTGAATAGTTCTTTTCGTGATTATTTAATGTTCTTGAAGCAAAACAAACGGGATGCCCTTCCTGTGATAATACTGCTCCTAACGCATAATTTGATGCATCGGTTGTTAATGTAAATTTCTTTTCGAAATTTGGAAATCGCAATATTGGATGGGACTTAATCAAATTTTTCAGTTTTTCGAAAGCTTCGACACATGTAGGATCTTTGGTATTAATTCTTACGCCTTTTTTCAAATATTTAGTGATTGGTTGTGCAACTTTGGCATAATCTTTTATAAATTTTCTATAATATCCTGTAACTCCAAGGAAACTTTTTATCTGTCTCTCTGTTCTTGGGAGTTCGAGTTTTTCTATTGTTTTAATTTTATTCGGATTAGGTTTCATTCCTTCATCAGTTAAAATATGTCCTAAAAATTCTGTTTCTTTTTTCAAAAAATTGCATTTATCTACTTGAATTTTTAACTTGTTTTAATCCAACTCTGAAAAAATTTTCTTAATAGCTTTGACATGTTCCTGCAACGATGTGCTGAATATAAGTATGTCATCTAGATAGACTACACAAGTTTTGTTAATATAGTCTCGCAGAATTTCATTCATAAGCCTTTGAAAAGTGGCTGGGGCATTTTTTAACCCAAATGGCATCCTTACGAATTCGTATAATCCGTGAGGAGTGACAAATGCCGTCTTTTCCCTATCTTCCTCTTTTACCAATATTTGGTGGTAACCCTTCGCTAAATCTATTGTGGTAAAGTATTGAGCTCTTCCAAGTTTATCTAAAATTGAATCAATATTTGGTAGTGGGTACTTGTCATCCACTGTGACCTCATTTAATTTTCTATAATCCACTAATCGATATTTTCTTTTTCCGGAATTATCCATTTTCTTAGGTAAGTGGGCTAGAATATTTTGATTTACTTTTTCTAATAAGGCCTTGTTCCGTCATTTCCTTTATTTGTCTCCTAACTTCCTCGTCATGTTGAGGTGGGTATCTGTATAACTTTGAATTAATTTGTTCGTTTGTAGTTGTTCTAATTTCATGTTGCACAGCTGTAGTATTAGTTAGCTTATCTCCCTCTTTGAATAGTAAATTCTTAAAACGTTTTAAAATTTGAGTAACTGCTGTATGTTCTTCTGAGTTTAAATGATTTAGCTGTATTCCCTCCTAGTGTGCAAACCTCATTAAATGTATGTGGTTTATTTAAAATTAGCGATTCCTTGTTATTAAGGATTAATTTTCCTTCCTCGATTTTTATTATGGCATTAAGGTAATTCAAAATATCAAAATCTATTATAAAATCATAGCTTCTTCCTGATAATGGTGTCATTTTCCACCATACTCTAGCATTTTTTGGTAAATTAAATTCTTCGGGTGCTTCTGTATGCGCTTCGTATTCAATTGTATCCTTATTCGTTAAGGTACTAAACGTAATTGGATTCTTTAAACTTTTGATTGGAAAATCTTTTATGCCGCCAGGCTTAGTGTTGCTCCCGTATCTATTAGAGCTACATATTTTCTTGTATTTATTGTTAACGTTATTTTTGGTAAGGACTCCGATTCTAATTCATAAAAAAAATTGTATTCACTTCTTCACAGCAATTGTCAGGTTCTCTTTCGCTTTGCCTATCCTCATTTAAGCGATCTTGGCTATAATTTGGACGATGGTTTCCTGCTCTTTGAGTCCCTATACAATTAACCTCGATGTTATTTATTTCCATCGGTTCTATATTTTGTTTCCTTTGACCTGATCTATTATCCTGTCTTCTTTGAAATGAGTTATTCTCGTTATATTCCTTATTTTTAGGAATGAATTGGGGATTCTGTTTAGACTGTCCCGAATTATTAACCCATTTCTTCTGGTCATATGTTTGGGGATTTTGCCTAACTTGACCTGAATTATTTTTGATAGCTTGTCCTTGATTCGCATTGACATTAGGTTGATGGTAGTTGTTTTTATAATACCTATGATCTGCATTATTTGATCTGTTAGGGTATTGTCTATTATATCTCCTGTCGTCTCTGGCTATTTTTCTATATTCTGGCCTAATACATGCATCCTAAAACCTTCTTCTAGTCAGAAGTCTCAAAATTTCATTTAAATTTGTTTCCTCATAAATTTTGTCAAGTAGCGTTCCCTGAGTAATTTCTTTTATTGTGTTTACTAACAGACTGTCGACGTTTGTCAAGTCTATGTAATGGTCGCCCCTATAATAAACTGTCAGTTCGTCTGCTTTGTATTTAATGTTTTGAACTTCTACAATTAATTCATTCACGGTATTTATTTTCAAATTTGATATCATCCTATATATGTATATGGTGAGGCTCTACATTTGGCCTGTATCTTAATTTCAACGTTTCTTTAATTAATTGCCAATTGTCTGGCTCGGGTATATTTATGACTACATCTTTTGCTTGTCCCTGGATAGTTTTATAAAATATTGTACGTACCGCTTCCCGTTTTAATGTCTCGATGTGTACTGTAGATAGGAAGTACTCTACGCTGCTGAAGAAACTATTTATGGTTATATCACCTGTACCTGTGAACGTCGGCAAGTTGTTTATCGCCTTGAATATATTAGCTCTTCCGGTACTGTCGGTTCCATGACTTTGTTGTTGATTTTGTAGTTCCAAGTATGCGTTTCTGAGTTGTTCTATTTGTTGTTGTCTTCTCGCTAGCTCCTCTACAAGGTCTACTGGCGGCATATGTGATTGGTCTTCAGCCTGTGCCATCCTTACTTCGTCAAATGCTCGCTGTCGGCTGATTCGCTTAATGATGATTGTTGTGTTTTGTTCTCTAATGATTCAGTGGTGTAAGCTACGTATTGCGTTCACTACACTGACCTTTTTCACTATTTTCGAGATTTTTTGTTCTTTTGTTCTTCAGTGGTTTTAGCAAGGTTTTGCGTTCACTGCACTGTTCTTTACACTTTCAAAAATTCTTGATCTTCAGTGGTTTTAGCAAGGTTTTGCGTTCACTGCACTGTTCTTTACACTTTCAAAAATTCTTGATCTTCAGTGGTGCTAACAAGAATTTGTTGTGTCCACTGCACTGATGTTTTTCACTTTTTAGAATTTTTGTTATTTTGTCTTTTATTGATTATAATTCTGGAGGGTCCGGTCAACTCCTGAGTTGGCTACAGAATCGCAGAATTTATTATGTATATCTTATTAACGAATCTTTATATTTTCTTTTACGTTTCGATCACTGGATTCCAAGTTGTATTGAAATCCTACCGACTGCGCCAAACTTGTACTTTATAGTACAACCGAACTTTTTAAAAAAGAAATTAATTTTGTTGTAAGCGAGCTGCCGCTTGAAGTGGTAACACAAGACTGATTTTATTAATTACTTCTTCTTAAAATGTAACTTAACAATTTTCTTTATACCTATGTATTAAATATGCTTATTTGTTATTGTATTATTAACTAGAAAATGCTTACTTAATATTTTGCTTTATTACATTTACCATTTATTGGTTTCTGCAAGTTTACACTTTTAAATAAATTTAGTTTGAGTTTAATAAATAATGCAATGTTGCACTATTACTTTTGAATGGGACCGGAAGTTGGCTTTGATTTTGTTATTGACTGTATAAATTTATCTATATCATCAGAAAATGATATGTATGTACTGGGAGGGTCATTGTCTTTATATGTAACTCGCGTTAAGCGACTGGTTAGCGAATGGTGGAAAATTTGTATTCAATCTTTCTAATTTTTCTTTACTATTAATATCATTTTTTAAGTTTGCATTCCTTATAACTGTGTCATTGTCTAAGTTTCCGTACTTTATACTACAATATTCGATTAGTGCATTATTATTTGTTGTATTTATGATTCTTACAAATGAATGATGAGAATTTACTATAGTGTTTGCAATAAAAATTCCTTTTTCTATTTCTTGTTGTGGTATTAATAATTCGGGATTTTGATTTACAATGTAGTGGGATTTCTCTCAGCCATGAAATATAAAGACATTTTATCTAGCAATAATCAAGATATCGCAAATTTCTTTGCGCAATTTTTCACTTCTAACTATTCTGCCGTCACCAATTCTGACTTTGTAAATTATCCCTATGTTCTACATGGGAACAATTTCATTAATTGTCCAACTATATGCGCCAATGATGTTCTTGTTTATCTGAAAACCTTGAAAGAATCTTTTAAATGTGGTCCTGATAGGATTCCTACATGCTTCTTGAAGAAGTGCGCTAACAATATTTACAAACCCCTTACCAATTTGTTCAATCTGTCACTAAAGTGTGGTGTTTTTCCAACAGCATGGAAAGAGTCGTTTCTTCTACCGCTTCATAAAAGCGGAAGCAAGGCTTCTATAGAAAACTATCGTGGCATAGCGAAGCTGTCTGCCATCCCAAAAATGTTTGAAGCTATTGTTACCAATCAGCTTACGAATCCTATCTCTACCTTGATTTCTGACTGTCAACACGGGTTCTGTAAGGGAAAGTCCACCGTTACAAATTTACTTGAATTTACTAATCATGTCTCAAATGGCTTTAGAAAAAATCTGCACACCGACGTTATTTATACTGATTTCAGCAAAGCTTTCGATAAAGTGTGTCACTCGTTACTTATTCATAAACTAGATCAGTTGGGTTTCCAGCCGGGTCTCAATCGCTGGATCTCTTCTTACCTTAGCGACAGAATACAAAAAGTAGTGTTTAAAAATTGTGAATCCAATGTTATTTATGTCTCCTCTGGAGTTCCTCAAGGAAGCCATCTGGGCCCGATTCTGTTCTTGTTGTTTATAAATGATATTTCTACAGTAATAGAATTTTCGAAAATGTTAATGTATGCCGACGATGTGAAGCTTTTCTTGTCATTCGCATCACCCGAAGATAGCAATAAGCTTCAATCAGATCTAAATACACTAGTTACTTGGTGCGATTTAAATTATATGCCGCTTAATCTAAAGAAACGTAAATACATGCGTTTTTCGAGAGAAATTTCACAGCCAGCTTCCTATACAATTAACAATTACAGTCTTGAGCAAATGTATGGTTTTGTTGACCTTGGGGTTACTATGGACTACAAACTCAGTTTTAACTGCCACATTAACGTAACAGTCAATAAAGCTAGAGGCGTTCTAGCATTTGTTAAACGATGGTCTAAAGAATTTAGCGACCCTTATGTAACTAAAACTCTCTTTACTACATTAGTCAGACCGATACTTGAATACGGTTCTATTATTTGGAACCCGCGTTACCAGGTCCACGTGGATCGCTTAGAATCAGTTCAAAAACAATTTTTACTATTTGCCTTAAGAGATTCACTGGGATCCCTTGTATAATTTGCCATCGTATACGAGTCGCTTAAAACTAATTAATCTTCACAGCCTTTCTAGTCGGAGGGAAATGCTTGGAATTGTCTTCATGATTAAATTACTAAATGGTTCAATCGTAAGCCCGTTAAGCGAAGTGAACTTCAATGTACCTTCTCGCATATCAAGACATTTTAAACCACTTATCTTGAAACAGTGCCGGACTAATTTTGAATTAAATGAGCCTTTTCGTTGTTTGTGTCAAGATTATAATTCTCATTCTGGTACGTTCGATATCTCAGACTCACTATACAGCATAAAAAAGTCGATTCTTTCTATCCTAAATACATAGCAACAAATTTTTTTTTTTTTCATATCCTTTGATTCTTATCTTTATTCTTAACAATAACTTTTCGTTGTCAACTAATTATTTATTAATTGTGTAATCTTTTTTACTTAGCTGATGAGGTTTTCTCTGTAGCTGAGCAGTTTTAGATCTCGACGATTAACAAACCAAAACCTTTCAAAGACTCGGCACGAAAGAACAATCCGCGCGTCATGCGGATGCGCCCCTCGCGCCGGTCGGGCGGGATATGGTGGGTAATCCGTTGGGCATTACATATTATTATTATTATTATTATAAAATGTAAATTTGTCTAATGACTTCCGATCTAGCGGGTACTGTAATGCTATTGATAGATGGTTTATTTGTCATCTCAATGACTATATTGTCGTTGTAGACATTCGGGCGAAATATTAGATTGTCTCCATTTTTATTATATTCCAAAATGCAATTGTATTTCTTTATAAAATCGAGTCCTAAAATTCCATCACATGGGATTGGGAAATTATCTTCAACTATGTGGAATTTGTGCTTAATTAGGAGATAATCATCTTTTAAATCTGCTTCAACTGTTCCTAATGTAGTTGTTATGCCTTGACCAATGCCTTTTAAATCTGTTGGTTCGGCTTTGATTTCCAAAAGTTCTATTCCGATTTTGGAAATTATTACTTCGCCTATTACGCGTAGAATTATTGTAATATCTACAATTTTGATTTCCTCTGTAACTGTTACTTCGGTAGCCTCTTCGAAAACTACCACGATAATTATTTTGTGTGCGAGTTAAATGCAACACCGAATTTGGATTACCGGTTACTTCAGTACAGCTATTGGTGAACTTAGAAATGGCTTCGTTCATAGAGGTGAACGTACCAGCTTGCATAATAACCTTGACCTTTTCGTTAGAGCAGTTTTTGCACATAGCTTTTACCGCTGATTGTGTAGCGTATTTAGTTGCTAACTCTGGTGTTAGTCCGTCAGATATGTATGCTCCTTCTAATGATTTTGTGAGCTTTTCAATCTCGAAGTATATTGGTTTGCAGTTTTACTGCGTTGTTGGATGTTCAGGAGTTTTGCTGACAAAACTTCGACTGATTCACCCTTAACTTTTTATTTTAATCTTCGTATTATTTCTGGAATGGTAGATTCAGTACTTATAATGTTTCTAGCTGTTCCTTTGAGTTTAGTCTTAATCATAGATACTGCGATAGCCTCGTGACTATCCTTGATTTGTTCCAGGATATCAAGGGCATCCAGAAAACTGGATAGATTTTCTGATCTCCCATCGAAATCTGGTAAGATCGATGATGCAGTTTTAATAAATTCTATGTTTGTCATTGGCATCTTGATGCTTTCTGTTTGCAGTTGAGCTTCAGGCAATAGGGTTGCAAAATTAATTTCTATTTCCCCTTCAAATGACGTTGGGACCGTTGTTTCAACGTTGTATCTACTCAATAGGGATACTAATTTGTCCCTGACATTGGAAAAAATTTGTAGTGCCTCTAGCTTGTGGTTAGTTGTTAACTTGCTATGCACCTTTTGTGTGGTTTTTCCTATATTGTTCAATGATTCTAATATTATCTTGAGGTGTTTTAAAATAGTCACCCTATGTATGTATATACTTTTATTAAGATACTTATAAGACTTTTCCGCCAAAATCTTCTATTCTACGAGTGTACCTACTCAGAATGGCTTCCCATTTGTCCATTGGGATATATATATATCCTTTTCTTTGGTTTAGACCTTATCTAGACCATCTGCTCGGCTCATGTATTTTTTCTTTAAAAATTTGTTGTGAGCAGAGTATAATTTCAGGAATAAATTCAAACAAGTGGAAATTGTTAATATTATTAACAAGATTTTAATAAATTCCAATGCTTCAGTGTGGTCAACTACTTGAATGGAATTGATCACATTCGCATTAGGCTCTTCCAGTTTCGATTCGTGGACTCCCATTGAGAAAAAGAAAAAAATATACAACAAATGAAAACAAAAAAATTTTTCCTCTATTTTTTTCTTTACTTTCCTTATTTAACACTTTTTTCTTCTTATAATTGCATATCTTATTCTAATGTGGGTCTGTTCGTCCCATGAATTTGACCTCGAACCTATATATTTCCTCAGAAGTGGTCAATAATGGTTCTAATGCGTTTGCTATTGTTGGTTCCTTAGGTATTTCGATTAGTGCCCACCATTTCCTAAGCCAAACTAGATACTTTTTGCCCGTAGTGGCAGCAGCCGTTAGGTTGCTATATGCTTCTAAAAATACATGTTATATGGATACTTAAATTATCTGCTTGGTCCGTGTTTTGCTGCTACTTTGCCCTGGTATTCATTTATATTCCATTTTTTATGCTATGTGGTCCGTGTTTTGCTGCTCCTTTTAGACGTTAACCGCTTGTAGTAGTATTCTGTAGTATTCTGTATTTCGTGGTCTTGGTCTGCCTTTGGTCAGCAGCCATTGGTAAAGGTTTTTGTTGTTGTTTTATTTTAATTATTATTCCTTGGTCTGCCTTTGGTCAGCAGCCATTGGTAAATGTTTTTGTTGTTGTTTTATTTTAATTATTATTCCTTGGTCTGCCTTTGGTCAGCAGAGATTGGTAAAGGTTTTTAAAAAAAGAAGGTCTGCCTATATTTCAAGCAGCAGACAAGGATGTTGGAAGGAGACTGCCAATTTGGTTTCGGCAGCTTAAGGTTATCGGCGGGATCGCCATGTAAAGGATGTTACTAATTGAAAGAAAATGTTTCGTGGCTCAATGACGAATTATGAATGTTCTCTTTATTATGAAATTCAGGCTTATTTATAGTAAATTAATCTAAACATTTTGTTATACATATTTACTCTAATTCTTACATAGCTAAGTCTAACATAAGGCATGAAGCCCAACGCACGCTCACACATATGCACGTATTTATATATGTGTATAGCGCTAAACTGCTTCAACGCTTTGGTCGTGGGAAAGTTATGCAGCAGAGAAATACATAGCGTCAGCAATTACTTAGTTGCAGTTTGTTTACGTTTGCGACCAAGTAACTTAGACGGCGCTCGTGCTGCGTATTTTGTATGTAGATATGTATTCATTTTGGACACACTACAACTAGTCAAGAAACTCGAAATACATCCATGCCCGAAGAAAAATACTCTTGTAAGTCAACATCGATTTCTACCTACATACCAGGGTGAAGAACAAAACCATTGCTGAATATGTAGCAGTGCTACGTCAAGTTACAAGTGATTGCGAATTTACATCAGCTTGTGCATGCAAGTCTGATATTTCAAACATATTCCTACGAGCGCAATTTATTCGGGGGCTCAGAGACAACACAATTAGAGAACAACTGCTTCAATCCGAAGAATCTGAATTTAGCAAAATATGTAGTTGGGAAAGCGTTGTCGTTAGAAGCTTCAAAAATCGATAGCCGCGAGCTTGACAACAAGAGTACCTATAGTAGCAATGACGTCAATAAAATTCGCTCCACATCTACAAACCACCGTAGAAGTCGGTCAAGAACAGGGACCGTAACTGTTATAAGTTTAATTATAGAACTCGGCATTTGATTATTATTTTCTGATTTTTTTCAATAAAAATCAACAATAATCGTTACGCTTAAGTTTTATTTTTTTGATTAAGCGTAATGATCACTTTTTGAGTTTTATTTTTTTGAGAGGAAATAAAACTTACCCTTGAGTTTTATATTTTTGCTCGACAGTAAGCGTTATTCTTTGAGTGATATTTTATCGTTCAAGGATAAAAATTAAGTTCCGCGTTTTAAGTTTTTTGGTAGATCAAAAAACTCAAAAGGCCGCTTCACCTTTATGGCAAGTATATGTATGTGGCTAAAACTATGTTTAAATAATTGAGTACATATTTTGACGAGATTATACCAACCAATATTTATGACCAACAACTTTCCTTAAAGGCGCAGCGACCATTTGAGTTTTTTGATCCGCGAAAAAAACGTAAAACTCGGAACCTAATTTTTATCCTTGAACGATAAAATATCACTTAAAGAATAACGCTTACTGTCGAGCAAAAATATAAAACTCAAGGGTAAGTTTTATTTCATCTCAAAATAATAAAACTCAGGGAATAAGTTTTATGTTTGACTAAAAAAATTAAACTCAAAAGTAATGATTAAGTAGTAATTTATATAGGATTTACTCAAACTTTTTTCAATCATTGTAGATTTCGGTTGAGCATGAAGAGACATGCTCATTCATGTACTTGAAACTGTAAAAATACAAAATTAATCGTTATTGGGGGTCCCTGGTCAAGAAGAAAATCGCCTAAATCCACTGCGCGCTCGAAATCCAAAATCGACTTCAAAAAATTAGGAATTGACCACCTGTGCATCCGATGTGGAAGAGAAAATCATAAATCAAACGATTGTCGCACTAATCCGAAGAACTTGAAATGCAAATCAAACAATAAACCAGTTTCGAAGGATGATGAAAATGATAAGTCGATACATCAAATTTACGGGATAAATTAAATAATCGACATTCACCATAACCAGCATTCCGGCAATGATATGGAAAAGTATTACGTAGACGTGGAAATAAACGAACACCGCTTAAAATTTGAAGTCGACTCGGGTGTTGGATTCACGTTAATACCGCGAAATAAATTCAGACGTCTCGATATCAGTACCAAACTAAAACCTTCAAACATCGCTTTTAGATCGTACACCAAAAATATAGTAATCCCTGGCGGAAAAATCAAAGTTTTAGTCAAATACAATAACCAGTGATCAGAGGAAGAGGTGTACGTTGTGCCAGATGGCTATGACGCTCTACTGGGCCGAACGTGGATAAGACATTTGAATATCAATCTCCAGCAAGTCGACAAACTGCAAGTAAGTAACATCCATTCAATCGATGATTTTACTCTAATCGAGGAAATTATAAATAATTTTCAAAACGTATTCACCGAAAAAGTTGGGTGTGTACCAAACTTCGAAGTAACTCTGCAGCTTCGGAAGAATGCTAAATCGGTATTTTTCAAAGAGAGGGAAGTTCGCGAACGAGTAGAAAAAGAGTTACAAGAACTAGAGACCTGCGGAATAATCTCCAAGTGCGAACGAAGTGATTGATTAGTCATCGTCCCCAAACATGACGGGGGTGCAAGGCTGTGTGTCGACTACAAAATAGGAGTAAATCCACAGCTAGTATCGTCAAATTACCCAATTCGCCGAATTGACGAAATACTACATACCCTGAAAGGATCGAAATATTTTTGTCGACTCGATCTTTTTAAAGCTTATTTACACCTTCGAGTGTGCCCGGAGTCGAGTGTAATACAGACAATATCAACACATAGGGGTACCTTCAGAGTAAATCGATTGTCGTTTGGTATTAAAAAACAATGTCATATTTCGACGAAATAATTATACACGGAGCTACGAAAAAAGAGTGTGAGGAAAACCTTATTAATTGCCTTCAACGGTTAAAAAAGTACAATCTGCACCTAAACAAGAATAAATGTTCTTTTTTTAAAACACGCGTAGAATATCTTGGCCTTCTTATTCAATTGAACGAAATTCCGAAATCCCCATCGAAAGCCCAAGCAATCACTGAAATGCCACGTCCAGCTTCTGCCGACGAAGTCAGAAGATTCTTAGGCATGGTGACGTACTACTCCCGATTTGTTCCAAATTTGTCGTTAATAACATACCCCTTACGTCATCTACTACAAAAAAACATAAAGTTTTATTGGTCTACTAACTGCGAAGCAGCCTTTTCAAAATCGAAAGCTATCATTTCCAGCGAAAAGGTCTTAACACCTTTCGATCCAGAATTGCCAGTTATTGTTGCCTGCGATGCAAGTCCCACAGGAATCGCTGGGGTAATATCACACAAAATCGGCGACACAGAACGTCCGATCGCGTACGCATCAAGGTCGTTAACACCGGCTGAACAAATTAAAGCCAACTAGATCGCGAAGCACTAGCAATTGTGTTCTCCGTAAACCATTTTATGTACCTTTATGGAAGGAAGTTCCAACTGGTAACTGATAATAAGCCAATGACACGCATATTTCACCATAGTAGCAAACTTCCGTCTATGACATCAGCAAGATTGTTGAGGTATGCTGAATTTCTATCCAGCTTCAACTACGAAGTTGTGTATAAGAAAGGTCCAAAACACGTAAACGTCGATTGCCTTTCCAGGGCAACAAAAGCCGGGGGGATACTAAGCACAAACAAACTTATCACCGAAGAGGTAAATGAGTTATGCTACTTATCAATTTTCGAAATTTCAAATGAATACATTAATGCTGAAACACTAGCACAGGAAACAACAAAAGACCCTGTAGCGCGATTCACTAACTTTTAACAATTTCGCAATAGCGATATTTAACATTATCGTATACTGCTTAATTTAACAATTGTGCGATTCACTAACTCGGATTTAACAATAACGTGCCGCTAATTGTTTAAAATGATGACATGTGGCATCTCAGTCGAAATTGACTAGAACGTTGCTTAAATCTTAAGTGCAGCACGGATAACGTGATAAAATATCAATTTACAAATCGACTAATAAACGATTTAAGAGTTGACAAAAAGTTAGTGAATCACACAATTGTTTAAATTATTGTTAAGTTAATTTATCGTTGACAGATTACGTTAAAAAGGTTAGTGAATCGCACTACTGATCTCTCCAAAATTGTATCTAATGGTGATTTCGTTTCAAAACAAAAAATACACACATGCACGGTGACCATGTTTACACTCTTGCACTCAACACTGTAAAAATGTACCCGCCTTGTATGAACTTGCTATCGATAAAACGAACAAAAAACACTGCCCCAATAAGTCAATCAGCTCATGGTATAAGTAGAGAGGTAAACGCAGTTATTGACATAGGCAGCCATCTTAGCCATTTGACTTTTACTGAATTTATGACATTTCATTAAAATCATGCTACCAGAGTTAACAGCAGCAAATGTTTTTTTGGCCCGAAATCTGAAGTTTGTGAAAATAAATTAATTTCAATTGCTTCGCGTGAATTGTAAAAAATAAATTAATTTACTTTCAAAAACGTAATTTGTGAAAAAAATATCGGAAAAATGAGCTGCCTCTTCAAAGGATGCGAAAACACCACCCACTTTTGCAAAGGCTCAACAGTGAAGTTTTTTCGGTTTCCCGCAATTCCTTTTGTAAGAAATCAATGGGTTCAAGCGTGCCAAATAGAGGAAGTTGATCTTCCTAAAAATCCGTTGATGTGCTCAGTGCATTTCGCTGCTAGCGATATTAGTATTAGGTTAGGTTAGGTTACGAGGGTTGGACCGAAACACAAGGTTACGGCCCGACACTTAGGCCACCAGTGGGCCCGTTGTGATACCCTATACGGACTCGAAAACAAGAGAGTCCCTTCCTCGCCTACACGTGATGATCGAACCACTTCGTGGATGCAATAAATTTAGCTAGAGCCTTGACCTCACATCTAGAGACTTCAGAGAGGTCTGCTAGAAATGGTTGCCCCAGAAAGGCTAACCGCCGCCTGCCAAGTGCTGGACACTGGCACAGGAGGTGCTGGACACTCTCCTCCTCCTCGATACACCTACAACTGCGACAGTAGTCGAAGGTTGTCGCTCCCAATCTGATACCGTGAGTGCCGATTAGGCAGTGCCCCGTTAGAACCCTTATAAGTGATGCTACACTAGCTTTGCTTAGGGTAAGAAGCTCCTTAGTACGCCCTCTATCATATGAGGGCCAGGTTAGCCTGGATGTCTCGCAAGTTGAGATTGCCGACCATTTTTCGTTTGCAGATCTTATAGTGCTCGTGCTCACACGGACCTTGAAGGAGGCCATAGGTATACCTACCGAGTCATTTCCCGAAAGGATGTGGTCGGTGGTACCTCTTCTGGCCAGCTCGTCTGCTCTGCAGTTACCCTCAATATCCCTGTGTCCAGGTACCCATACAAGGTTGATACTGAAGTGCTGAGCCATCTCGTTAAGAGATCTGCGGCATTCAGTGAGCGACTTTGAGTTGTCGACGAATGAGCCCAGGGCCTTAAGTGCGGCCTGGCTGTCTGAGAAAATGAAGACCCGTTTGCCATCACTGGGTACAGTAGCCAGATGGCTTACGGCTCTGTGTATTGCCAGCATTTCCGCTTGGTATACACTGCAGTGATCCGGAAGGCGGAAAGAGACTTCTAGACCCAGATCCGGTGAGAAGATTCCCGCTCCAACCTTCCCGTCAAGCTTAGAGCCATAGGTAAAAATGTTTACAGCGTTCGAGACAAGATGCTGCCTACTATCCCAGTCTTGCCGTGTTGGTATTAACACTGTGTAGTTCTTAAGGAATACGTTCCTTGATGTGCAGTAGTCTGTGAAAGCTGGTATTGGGACAGGGGCGCATGCACCCAGGATGGTGGCATGCCCGCAAGTTCCATTTGACCATATACCCGTTTCCCGTATACGTAGCGCCGAGATAACAGATGCCTCCCTCGCCACAAGGTCAAGGGGTGGTAGGTAAAGTATTGTGTTAAGTGCTTCGGTGGGAGTAGAACAGAGAGCCCCTGTTATACATAGCTCCGAACTTCTTTGTACTTTTTGCAGCAATTTAAGATAGGTGCTTTTGGCCAGTGCAGGCCACCAGACCAAAACACCATATAGGAGAATCGGGCGTACAATGGCAGTAAAGACCCAGTGAACCACCTTAGGGGAGAACCCCCAGGAGGCACCAATTGCCTTCTTGCAGGAGAAAAGCGCCGCAGCTGCCTTCCTGGATCGATCCATTATGTTGTCCTTCCAGAGCAGTTTTCTATCTAGAATAACCCCCAAGTACTTGACCTTATCACTCAGAACTAGAGACGTATCCCCGATTCTTGGTGGTATTATGTTTGGTATCTTGTACCTCCTCGTAAAGAGAACTAACTCGGTTTTTTCAGGGTTCACTTCCAGGCCAGAGCTCGTGGCCCAGGATGATATTGTGGATAGTGCCCCTTCCATTAAATTGCAGAGGGTTTGCGGGAACTTTCCCCTTACAATGACGCAGATGTCATCAGCATACGCAATCAATTGATGACCTTCTGATTCCATGAGCCGTAAAAGTTGGTTTACAGTAACCAGCCACAAAAGTGGGGAGAGAACGCCACCCTGCGGAGTGCCTCGGTTAGCGAGTCTGTGGACTTCGCTCCCGCCTAGCTCAGTTTTTATCCGCCTATCCGTAAGCAGATTGTAGATAAGTTCCACAACGCACGTGTCCACCCGTAGGCCCATTAGGGCCGAGGTGATTGCAGCTGGAACGATGTTGTTGAAGGCGCCCGCTATGTCGAGGAAAGTCACCAGTGTGTACTCCCTGAGGTCAAGCGACCTTTCAATGACAGACACCAGCGAGTGCAAGGCAGTGTCGGTTGACCTGCCTTTTGTATAGGCATGCTGGGCATGCGATAGAGACGATGGGTCAATCAGCCTCCGGATGTAGTCCTCCAGGAGTCTTTCAAACGTTTTAAGCAGGAAGGAGGACAGACTTATTGGCCTGTAGTCCTTTGGTTTTGTGTGAGAGGGCTTCCCTGCTTTAGGGATAAAGACCACGCTGACTTCCCTCCACGACTCCGGTACGTACTTGAGCCTCAGACAGCTCAAAAACATCATCTTTAACCAGGGTTTAATGAGTGAGGCAGTGTGTTGAAGCTGAGCCGGGAATATTCCATCTGGGCCCGGTGACTTAAAGGGTTTGAATGTAGATAAGGCCCAGTCTAGCTTTCTATCATCTACGATTTCTTTTAAGAGTTTATCAGAGGGTAGCCCTCCGCTAGGGAAATTTTGAGACGCGCCTACGCATGTCGGAAAATGTGTATCCATAAGCAAATTTATGGTCTCTGTATTCCCGCACTTTACGCGAATGTGTTAAACATATACTTTCTTGTTTCATTCAACCTGAATTCAGTATTCCTGTTCCAGCAAAAAAAAATATATCACTTTCTTTAAATATTTCTTACTTTCTTCAACTAAAAGTAAAATTACCAAATATTTTCTAAAAATTACCATTTTTAAATTTTTCCGATATGGCAACCTCGCTGATAATGTTTACAAAAAAGATACTTCAGAAAAATTCAGTAGCCGTCAAAAATTTTGAACTGGAATTACCTTCTGAATTTTTATACCATGAATCAGCTGATTTGCACCCGCCAAAATTGAAAAAATTAATTAAAAAGACAAAAGTGACAAATTCTGTCTAAAAATAATAAAAAAATTTGCATTCGATACTTTTTCTACAAAACATTGCTTTCCAGCTTACACAAAATTACGGTCAAGGTAAATAAATGGATGAAGAAAGACCAATATACACCATCAATATATTGGATGAAGAAAAGCAATTGTTCAGCGCCAATATATTGGAGGAAGAAAGGTCAATGCTCAGCGCCAATATATTGGATGAAGAAAGGCCAATGTGCAGCAAAAATCAAAAAGGGAGCTTCCCTTTAGTCACCGCTTCTAGATTCAATCTTGGGTAATTCTTTCCTTTAGCACACAACTGCTAAAAAATGCGAGAAACTAGCAAAAGCGGCCGAAGGCCACCAACTTAAAAAGATATTCTGCACATAAATACCATGGAGAACCCCCCCAATTTTGGCAATAACTTTTCACTGAAACAAAAAATCAAAAAAACCCTTCCGGATTCGTATTCCTGAGACCAAGAGGCGGCATTTGGTACCATTTGGTCATACATATACGAGTTTGTTCTGAAAATGTGCCATATTCGCAACTAGCACTTTTAGCACAGCGCTGCCCTAGGAGAATACCATTGTCGATATTAGTGATCTACATAGCTTCCTCAAATTTTCGTATGGGCTGATTTACATCAATTATATTATTATTATTAATCGGTTCTAATTCTGTTTCTGTTTTTATAATTTATACAGGATTTACAGACGGCGAAACGAAATTTTTGCTTGACAAATATGCCACGTATTTGCCGGAAATAGGTCCGTTAAAGCAATTTCGCTCTAAAAAGATATGTGGATGAGAATTGCGACGGAAATCTCGGGAAAAACTTGGATACAATGTGAAGAAAGGTACAAAACTGTAATGAGACGAAAAAAAGCCGCTGTTGACAACAATAACACATCTGGTGCCAAAAGGCAAAGGATAAACTTTGAAGAAGAGCTAGAACAAATCAGCCGATTGGATGATTCCATAGAGCCGGTCATACGTATAAGCAGCCAAAATTTAATTAAAAAAAGTTCTCCCGAGGCAAAACTTTCTAAAGCAAAGAAACAATCCCCAATCCAGGAGATCCTACTTGAGATTGCGGCAAAAAAGAGGAGGCGAAGCAAAAAAGACATCAAGAAAGAATGGAAAAGGCGGAAAGAATGGAAACTCTGTTGATAAAATTAACAGAAGAAAGCATACTTCCATAAAATATGTATGTAACTCGTTCACGGGTATCATCAATTTATTTTTATATAAACAGCTGCACCATGAATGCATATACATACTTTTCAAAACATACAAATGTATCGTGTTAGTTTCGTTAATTTTTATTTATGACTTGATAGTTCCGGAATTGACTCATGAATCAATTATAAAACCACAAATAAAAAGCATCTCTTATTTGGAAGGATAATGAAATCGCAAATCAAATTAATTTTTAATTGAAAGTGAATTTAAAATCATAATAGTTTAACTGCATCTCAAAGTGCTTATTTTTTCTTTTCGAATTCTTTATTAATTAAAGTATTTTTTAAGTTTTTGTTGGCTAGCAAACATTTGAATTTATAAAAGACTGGCGCTTATTTCCGCAAAAAATAAATAAAAAAATATTTGGTTTAGTTGCAATAAACTTCACAATACAACTTTTATTATTTTATTTTGTTATGTACTTAAATATATAGGTACTACAATGTTAATTGATATTTTTTTATATATTTTATTCTATATATATTTATAAATTTTTTTATTTTTCTTTTATTTTAATGGTTAAATAACATCAAAAAATGTATGTACGCGAGGCTGTTTTAGTATTAAAGTATTTTTTAAGCTTTTTCTGTTAGCAGCCATTTGAATTCATTCATAAAAACTCCACAATACAACTTTTGTTAATCGATTTATAGATTAAATATTAATTTGTATATGTATATAAAATGTTTAGCAGTAACAGTCAATAAATTATTTAATCTTTTAACTTGGTAATTGTTTCCTTTGGCTGGTAACTGCTAAAACACGTCTGAAAATTACGGGAATGATGTCAAAAGACTCGTCTTGACTCCATTATCCTGAATATCTTTAGTGTTTTCCAATATATTTACAATCAAAGTTTGTTGTTGTTGTTGTTGTTGTTAGCAGTGCTTCGCCCTGCCCAAAGGGCCAGTACACGCCTAGTTGTCATCGGGATCTTCTAACGGAAGTCCAAGGAAACGCTCTGTTTCAACAGGGTTGGACCAAAGTGATAGGGGGGTTAGAAGAGTATGTTCCGAAGAACACGAAAAAAGATGTTGCGTGTCATGGGGGGCCATACCGCATGCAGGGCATGTGTTCGGTATGGTGGGGTTCAGTCTGGACAAATAGGAGTTCAGCCTATTGCAATATCCAGACCTAAGTTGAGCCAGCATGACTCTAGTCTCCCTCGGAAGGACACGTTCTTCCTCAGCAAGAACGGGTGGTTGGGCACCAATAACGGGGTTCACAGGCCGGGATCTGAGGGATCAGTCCACCGACTCAGTGTGGAGGTCCTTTAGGGCCCTCCTATGGTCCCGCAGATTAAACGGCAACGAGATGTGATGCCGGATCTCATCATAATGCTTTCGGAGATGTTTCCTTGTGTCTCTGGGGGGCGGAGTTTCATCCAATAGCTGTCGATTTGGATGACTGGGTCTATGACAGTTCAAAAGGAACTGCCTACTTAAAAGTTCCGCATGCTCGCGAACGTTGAGCATTTTAGCCTCTTGGTGAAGGCGAGACTCAGGAGACATAAGCAAACAGCCCGTCGCGGTTCTGATTGCGGTGTTTTGGCAGACCTGCAATTTCCTCCAGTTGGTGTCGTGAAGGTTTGGCGACCATATGGGCGCAGCATAATCAATAACCGGTCGGCCAATAGCCTTATAGGTGACCAGCAACGTTTCTTTGCCTTTGTCCCAAGTACTGCCGGCCAGTGACTTGAGGATCTTGTTGCGGCTTTGTACGTTTGAAGCTATTGCGGTGGCATGATTAGCGAAGGTGAGGCTATTGTCGAATGTGACCCCTAGAATTTTGGGGTGGTTGACTGTAGGTAGTGGAACACCATCTACGTGGACATTCAACATTTGCCCCATCTGCGCATTCCACGTGATGAAAAGGGTCGTCGTAGATTTAGTCGGGGACAGGGTCAGGTTCCGCTCTGTGAAGAAACTGGAAAGATCGTGCAGGTAGTCGTTCAGTCGCGTACATAGTTCGTCCGTGGAAGGTCCTTTGCCCGTGGCCATCACGGTGCAGTCGTCAGCGTACGAAACAATGGAGACCCCCTCTGGTGGAGGAGGGAGGCTCGAGATGTAAAAGTTAAACAGAAGGGGTGAAAGGACACCACCCTGCGGAACCCCTTGTCTAGTTCTTCTAGGTCTACATCTCTCGTTTCGAAACTGCACTGACGCCAGCCGACCGTTTAAGTAGTTGGCAGTCCATCGTTTTAGGCCGATAGGAAGCGGTGTCTCCTCCAGGTCTTTAAGGAGTGTGGCGTGGTTGACTGTGTCGAAGGCTTTCGGCAGGTCGGGCGCCACGAGAACCGTCCTGTGGTTTGGTTGGTGTTGGTTCAAACCGAAGTTAATCTGCGTCGTGATGGCGTTCAATGCCGATGTTGTGCTGTGATTTTTACGGAAGCCATGTTGATGATTGGCCAGCTGCAGGTTTGCAGTATAGTATGGGAGCATACATACTATCAAAGTTTGTCATTTCCATCTGGTTGTTGTTGTCAAAGTATACCCGCGTTTCAATTTATTTCCGCAAGTGTTAAGTGAACGTCGTGTGCGTGTTTTAGCAGTTACCAGCTAAAGGAAACAATTACCTTTAACTGACATGAACTTCTATACTTGTGGTGCCAATACACAATTTATTTTATTTGGCCCAGTCTAATATATATGTACATATATATTCAATATATTGTATAATGTATTTAATACTTGTTGAGTCTTACAACGCTGCATAGCAGCAATATGAATTAATAAATTATATCATTTTGTTCACAAAAATTCTGGAGCTTCATTTCTTGTGTTTCGCAATATTGTTGTAGTAAACTCTAATTAGGTCCAGTCAGTTCATTTAAGCCTCATAAATTGTATTTCATAAAAGCATATGGTAGTGTTGAAAACTTGTTTTTGTATGAAACAGTGCAGCAGCGTAGTGCGTGAGCCAGCAACATGAATTCACCGATCCAACTTTACTTGTTACACACGTAGTCTTTAATTTTAACTCTTTTTATTTCGCCTAGTTCGGTTAATACTGATTCACTAAATTCTTCGCGCGTAGCCTGCCGCCTTCCTCTAAAAGGTCGTTTTTACTAATGCATATATTGTGAAGGATGCAGCAGGCAATTATAAATTTTCCCATTGTTTCAGCATCGTGGAAGTCCAGTCTCATAAGCTGCCGAAAACGACATTTCAAAAGTCCAAATGCATTTTCAATTTTTACTCGCGTTTGCCAAAATTTATAATTGTACTCCCTTTCAGACTCACTAAGATTTCCATAATCACGGTAAGGTGTTAATAGATATGTTCGGAGCGGATACGCTGAGTCACCTAGGATATGATAATCGGGCGAACATAGCTCAGGAAGCTCTTTGTTAATAAATGATAACTTTAGCATACGAGAGTCATGAGTTTTACTTGAAACACCAGTAAATACATCCAAAAATTTCAAATTAGCATCGCAAATACCTTGCATGGTTAATGATATGCCATCATGCCTATTTATATATGTTGATCTGATTTTGTGGTTTGGAGTTCTCACAGTTATGTAGGTACCGTCAATACAGCCTAAAACATTTGGAAAGCCAGAAATACTTTTGAACTGATCAGCAATTTCTTCTTTAGCTGCAGAGTCTTTGGGAAAGCGAATCTCTTCTGGAGCAATGTCATTCACCAAAAAGTTTAGCACATGACTAAAAATCTTATGGACAGTAGACAACGACATATTGAAAAGATTTCCAACCTCCCGGAAAGTAGTTTTATTACTGGAAAACCTATTATGAAATGTAAAACATTCTTTTAATAAATATAATAAAGAATAAGTGCACCTATTTACCATAAATACATAAGCATTTGCGTTACCGGAGTGAATGCCAATCGTCCACCTTTTTCCGTTCTTTTAATAACATACGTGCTGCAAACTTATAATCATCCCCACAAAGCAAATAAAAAACAGATGTGACCCAGATGGTAACACGCACACTTAAATTTATTGCCGAAATAACATTCGCGATGTATCGAACGTGTTACTGTGCTACGAAGGTGTGCTTGTGCGAACCGCACATCTATAAGTGTCAGCACAGTAGTGCCGCACAGCACAGTGTTACACACCCTTAATCCACACCAACGGTAACCTCGACTCTTTCTGGCCAATCCTTTCTGACGTAGTGGTTCTTACGATCTCAGCTATCCCACTTGCAGATGAAGCACCAGTGCTTGGTGTAGCCACTTTGTAGACCGCATAGCATTGCAGCGACTTTGAGATCAGAACATATTTTTCAATCATGCTCTTCATATTTGATAAATTTGAGTAGTGTTTGCATTTCCTCGTAGGTTTCTTTTGTATTTACAGCTTGTGCGATCGGGATAGAAGGCTTTTTGTTACCAATATGCAATAATACAGCCTTCAAACTGATTTTATTGCTGTCTATGAACAATCGCCACTCTTTTGAATCATATGTTTGACCTAACTCTTCGAATAAACCAGGAAGGCCGTTGCAGTAGCGTTCGTGACGAGTTCTACAATATATCACCTTAACATCGGATGACACAAATTTAAATCTCTTATCCAATCATTAAGTTGTGCTTGAGACAGAACGTTTCTCTCGTTTCCCATGCGAAATTCAGTACAACTTGATTCCCCGCACTCAGATATTACTGTTGACAATGGAACTGGATCCGCAACTGCCGTTGAATGTAGTACTGGTAATGTCACTGTAGGTACGCTGGCATAGGTTACTCTTCTTGATTTTCCAACGCCAAGTACTTTCGTTTTTACTGGACACGATGTACACAAAGTATTTGGTGTCCATGGTTTTTCAGCATTTTTAGACTCAATGCCAAAATACTTGGAGTATAAAGTTTTGAAATGATCTGAGAACATTCGTCGTCACCTTATAATAAATAGTATATTGGCCACACATATCTGGATCATTATTACACTCAAATTCTCGAATCCTTTTACTCATTTTATTTTTTAATAAATCACGGTTTTGAAATTTAAATTATGAACTGAACTTTCTCCGGCGAACCTTGCATATGTTATGAAGTTTCAAGGCGCATTAACTCATATTTATACTCGGAACAAAAATAAAATTAAAAAAATCAAATCTTACCTAGACAGAATGGTTCCTTTTTATACGAAGCCGGGAAAAGACAATACTACCTGCTTTAGATGTAGGCTTAAAAATTTTCTGTGTCTTATAGATTTGAGAATCTACCTGCATACTTTCCCATAAGTGACGGAAATACATGTTTATCACTAAATGCTTACAGCAGGTTTCGAACCCAACTACTCTTCCTTTCGATGCAATCACTCTACCTACTATAAAACAATTCGAGCATTAAAATAACTATTTGATTTATTGAAAGAAAAAGTATTATCGTTGTTATGTTGTTATTCGTTTGTAAGTATACATACATTAAAGTTGCGCAACCTGGGTATTTTTATTTGATCGCTTATAACTTACGTAGTTTTGCATCGATTTTCCTCGATGATAGCTTATCTTTTTTCTAATTAGACAGAGCGTTACGTAAAGAAAAAATATCTGGAAAAAAAGATGCGGTTTTGAAATGATGCCCTCGCAAAAAGTAATTTTTTCATATTTTTTCATAAAAAAAAAACAAAAATCTGAAATGATAAGCTTCTATCTCGAAAACTATCTGGTTGAGCAAAAAACAATGTATGATGCAATTATCTGGCATCTCAAATTGTTTCATTAATAAATTCTTGATGACCAATCTTGAGCATGAATTCATTGACCTTTTCATTCCAAGCTCTTGATGACTGCTTTAACCCATATAAGGCCTTGTTTAACTTGCACACATTATTTCCCTTTTTTGAATCCCTCTGGTAACTCCATATATATATCTTCGGATATATCACCATTTAAGAATGCCCCTTTTACATCCATTTGATGAACGTGCAGATCATGTTGTGCAGCGATTGATAATAAAACGCGCAGAGTCGTTAACTTAGCCATCGGTGCATATGTTTCGTTTGATGAACGTGCAGATCATGTTGTGCAGCGATTGATAATAAAACGCTCAGAGTCGTTAACTTAGCCATCGGTGCATATATTTCGTTATAGTCGAAACCAAAAGTTTGGGAAAAACCACGAGCTACGAGCCGAGCTTTGTACTTGTGTATATCTCCATTTGCCTTCCGCTTCAATTTGAAAACCCATTTACATGACCACTGGTGGGCACACGCAATACGATTTTGTGTTGATCATTTTAAAGCTGTGTATGAGTAGAACTATCATTTTTTCTTCTTGGCACACAGATAATACTCATATTTTTATTATATAAAAATTGTACAGATGTTATTCTAATATTTTTCGTTTTATTGGTATTTTAATTCAAGAAGTTTTATTGTCCTTAAATAATGAAATAATTTAAATAAACAGGTACAATTCAGTTCAAACTATAAAAATAAAGAGTTATTAAAACATTGTAAGCAATTACTGTTGTGACCACCGGTGGGTCACACGGCCATACACAGATACATGTATATGTGAGGTGCCACGTGACCCACCGGTGGTCACCCTCTTAAAACACACAAATTTTTATAGAAAATGAAAATAAAACCAACTAGATATATAACTATAACCTAAAGATGACTTTAAAATAATACAACTATATTGCCACCTGGGTGATGGTTTTTTTTTGTATGGCGGCAGCGAACTTGTTAAGGATGATTTATTTACCACCACTGAATCATTATATTCTATGTTCATATATAGCTTCATCAGTTCAGCTTCATTGAAAATTACGTTTCGGCCAATAATTAATTTGTTCGAGGTTAGATCCCAAAGGCGATACGAACTGTTCGAAGCGTATCCCATTAAAAGACACTTAGTGGATTTATTATGAAGTTTTGATCGTTTCTCAACTGGAATATGATTGAAGCAGACACAATCCCAAATTCGAAGATTTGATACATTTGGCTTTTGCTTAAACAAAATTTCAGAAGGTGGTTTGTATTTAAACTGGTCATCTACAGCTGTTGTAGGGCTACGATTCTTTATATAATTTGCAGCCATAATTGCCTCGGACCAAAACTCCCGATCCAAGCCACTGGCGCTTAACATTGCTCTACTAGTGTACGGTTCAATCGTTCAGCAACCGAATTCATTTCAGGGTTGTAAGGTACCGTATATTTTAATTGAATGCCTTTCTCATAACAAAAACTCTTAAGCTCATTTGAGATATACTCACCCCATTATCTGCATTAAGTTTTGGTATTTTGCATCCATGTAATGCCTCTGCCATTGCAACGAACTCTTTGAATTTCTCTAGCACAAGCCATGTGTTACGCTCTATACAATACACTATGCTCGCACGAGAATAGCCGTCAGTGAAGGTGACGAAGTATTTTGAGCCATCATACGCAGGTATTGGCATCGGGCCACAAACATCGCTGTGCATGACTTGAAGTGCTCTCTCTGACCGTAACTCTCGTTTCGACTGAAACGGCAACCGCATTTGCTTGCTAATCACGCATGTTTCACAAAACTTGTCATTCAAATTTATATTTAGCTTTTCTAATCCAATAACCATATTTCGGTCACTTAATTTCTTCATGTCAGTGACGTTTAGATGTCCTATGCGAAAATGCCAAAAATTCTGTTCTGAGTTCGAGTTGATTTGATTTGCTAAACCAGCAAAAACATTTCTGTCTACTTGAAAATTTACTTCGTATAGCCTACCCGAGTAGTGTGCAATAAAAATTACTTTACCATCACGCATTACCTTTGCTATGTCATTCTCGAAGATAACCTGATAACCATAGTTTGCTAAACTGCGTATTGATAGTAAATTGGTTTGAAGATCTTTTACAACAAAACATCTCGAAGTATTTTTGTTTCATTGTTACCATTAAACATTGTTTTGACTGGAACTTCACCGCGTTGAGTTGAAACTAAACTTGTTTCCTTTTTAGCAACATCAATGTTTACTTTTTCCATACTTTCTAGCTTACTAAAAAACTTCTCATCATTTACCATGTGGCTTGTATAGCCCGAATCAAGAATAAATTTTATTTGTGATACATTGTTTGTTCTATATGCTTTATTTACACACAGACATGATTCACTATTAACATTTCCCATATTTTCAGAGGCCATCATAGACGCTGTGTAGTGGATATTGCATGCTTTACTATTTTCATTACATGTGTGTGCCAACATCGAAGTAGTAAACTTTGTTTCCGCATTATTAGCGCTGTTTTTATCTGAGTTATCGAGTTTCTTAGGAAAACTGTTCATTTTTCTACCATACGCATATTTTTATTTCTTTTTACATTGAGATTTTATATGGTCCACAGACATAGCAAGTAACTGATGCATGCATACCACTAGATGATGCTTTTTCACTCATAGCATGTGGTGTCCGCTTTTGATATTCATCTAGTAGCGTACTCTTAACGAAATCCAATGTAATTTTGTCTGCGTCCATTGTTTCATTTGATGTTACCAATGTGTTGTATGTTTTCGGAAGCGTGATAAGCAAGTGACACACAACATCCAGATCTTCCATCTTTGCGCCCATGGATTTCAATTCACGAATTTTACCGTCGAATTTCAAAATATGTTCCCGATATCATCCACGTCATTGCATTTCATCGTGAGCAATTGCCGGCGTACCAATAACTGACCAGCGATGCCTTGTCTTTGATATTTTCTAACTGAAAATCGTGAATACTACGAACGATGAAATTTTTGCATTGCTTTTCTTCCTTTACAATACGTTGTCGATCTTCGTCCCTTGTTACACGAGCCAAGTGATCATCCAAACTGTCTTTGATGTACGAAGCCAAATCTTATTCTTCCAACGCAATTACAACCCGAAATCGCCAATTGTTAAAGTTGGTTTCATCAAACAACGGAATCCCCGTTTTCTGCTGAGTCATGGCATCATTCATTTAGTTAATTTCCAATAACGTTACTGGGCTCATAACCTGATAGCGAATCAATAATATATCACAAATGTAATTAAGATAAATAGTTTATTAACTGATGAATAATGGCGTGTAACAAGTTCAGTATGTAAAAAGGAAAAGGAAAAGAGTTACAACGTAGTGTATGAGAAGATACAAATTTATCGATAGTTGTAGGATAAACATAAGTGATCGTTTACATGCATGTTATTAGAAATTAGGAGGCTCAACTTTAATGATTGCATTATTCAAATGTTTTAATTGGTAGATTTCTTTGTTATTGGTACTTGGCTCTATGTCAACAAAAAACATTGACAAGGGTTGTTTTGTTATTCTATTTAACGTTAACTACATTTCTTACTATCAGGTCAATTCTACTGTGGTAACAACATTCATTTTACCGGCAAACAAACTTTCTGGCAACTTTTACACCCTTTTGGTATTCTACCGACTTAAGTTGCCCTTGAATTTCGTAACCACCTAAATAGGTGGTAACATGGTACAAAAGAAGGTAATTTCACTGTCAAATTTTCGTTGTTGTTGCTCACTACCTGACAAGTAAAAAGTTCTGACATTTCATGCTACCACTTATTCTTGAGAAAATCCACCTTTTTCTGTCATATATTGACAATTAAAAAGATTTTTTCAAAATAATTTTTTTCTGCTGAAAGAAAAATAAAAAATTTGAAAACAAATAAATTTTAATAAAAAAATAAAGAATAATAAAATGAGTTGCCTTTTTCCAAGTTGGGTAAATAAACTTGTTTACTTTTCCAACAAATCCACACATTCGAGCGAAGTGGTTGCAGGCATGCGAGCTTCGCGAATGCGACTTGCCTAAAGTGCCTTATGTGTGTTCGTCACACTTTGCAAGTGATGAAATGTGTACCGTAAAAAAACAAATCCGAATAAGCCGGAGCGCAATTCCAACAAATAGAAGGTATGTAACCTTTTTTTTAATCCAAATGGACGGTTGAACATTTACATTTACTTTTTATTAAATGTTTTAGTGTTCAAGAGTCGCATATTCGAGTGGAAGAGGCAAACAGCCTGCAAAAATACTTAGAGTTTTTGGAAGGGTAAGCACCTTATATCTTAATCATTATCCTAATATTAATCTTAATTAATATTGTAAATGCGAATGTTGCAGGACGAATGCCATATTTGTGGAGGAAGCAGAAGATGATTTGGATCAATATCTGAAATATTTGGAGGGGTATGTAAATTAAATTTGTTTATATTTAAGTAGAAAAACAATGATGATTTAATTAGAGGGGATCAAAATTCGCTTAATCAACCTATGACATTGGACCAAAATTTAATAAGCACTGCAGTAGATGTGGAAAATTTGGATTGCCATCTTGAGCATTTGGAAGGGTATAGGTATATATGAAATTTTGCATCTAAACTAAATAAGATAAATGTTTCTTTTAGAGAATCTAACACTGAGCTGGACCATGTGGGAATATCCCGGAAATTAGTTAGAAGGAATTCCACAAGTGTTGCAACTCAAACTGAGTAAGATAAAAAACACGTTAAAGCATATAGGGGCGTATTCATATTCAAACTAAACAATTTAGTTACTTACTAGGAGTGGGAATATTTTCGAACTGTTGCAATTTATCTATACTTTCGAACTTAACTATGTAACTTTATATGTACAAAATTTTCCGCTTGTCTCCGTTTTATTTTTGGCACTTCGATCACTCGTTGGCCAGCATACGATTTTTGTTAATTACTAATTGATGTTTAAACAAAAAATTTAGATAAAATAAACAAAAAAAATGACCCTTTAACTCGAGTTTATGGCTCAACCTGAACGCCATATAAAAATTTGATAAATAATTGAATATATAAATTTGTTAATAAAAAAATGTTACTGAAATAGCTGTGTTTTATTTCCATTCTTCAAACTTTAAGGCTGATTTAAACGGGTCAATTTGCTATTCGATTTTTGTCGTTCCACCGCAATTTGACCAAAATCGACGAGAAAATCTAACCGCTATTTATCCGTTTAAATTAGCCTTCAGGTTTTAGAAAATAGTTTTTCTTTATACCCTGATTTTCATTTTAAAATTAATTAATTAAGAGTGACAGAACTATGCTTTAATAACCAATTCGCTCTACTTGAGCTTTTCGAATCGTGTTGGCTTGGAAAAAAATTCTATAAATACTTTCAAAGAGATATACTTCAAAAATCAGTACACAAACAAATTTTTTTTGAAAATGCCCAATTTATTTTTCTAAAATACCCTTTTCTCAATATATGTGATTGGGCAACGCTATGCTATCTTTTGAAAACAAAGGAAATGACAGAAAACTTTTTTTTAATCAAAAGTGAAGCTAGATTGACAACTCATTTTTGACAGTGAAATTACCTTCTTTTTTGTATCATGGGTGGTAACTACGAAGTAACCATAGAAAACAGCTGATATTTATATTTGGGAAAGTGAAAAATTAAATTATTTCAAAGCAATCAATAGATAGAGTTATTTGAAATTAAATAGAAATATGTCGAGCTTATTGCTATTGCTGCTGATTGAAGATGAAGATGAAGAAATTTTGCAACGGAGTCATAATTTAAAGAGCCTTCGGGATAGCAGCGACCCAATGAACCTTCCAGATAGCACCTTCAAACAGCATTTTCGTTTGCCCAAAGATTTGTGTAAAATGCTGATAGAGGAATTGATGCCTAAGGATGACCAAAGGACTTCTCTGCCCTTTGGAGTACGTTTATTCTGTTGTCTTACATTTCTGGCAAATGGGTCATACCAAAAATGTGTTGCTAACAACATGTATGCCGCACTCAGCCAACCATCTGCTTCACGGGCCATTAAATATATTACAAACATGATTGTAAAGGAAAAGTCTTCAGAAATCACTTTTCCTACTACAAACGAGGAGTAGTTGTGTATAAAAACAAGGTAAACCTGAATATACAAACTAAAGGGCCATAAGGAATACAGACTGTTCAGCTAGCAGGACAACCATTTACTTTTGTTGCATAGATGATATTGATCATACCTCCGGTCTAGGGTTAGCTATGGGTTATTTCTTTGAAGCGGCATACAATGGACTATGTAAATCAGTGAAAAGGTGGACCATGCCCGCTTTTTTATATACCTTAACAGTCATTATTATTTGCGCTTCTAGTTGAAGGTACTATCACAGTACTTGCTGCTCTCACATATTTCTATTTATTTTACTAGGTTCTATACAAAGTTCGGTTTGAAGGGGGTCATCGGTGCAATCGATTGTACACATATAGCCTTAATTTGCCTCACAAAAAATGATCCAGCAAAGCCATGCAGTCTTTATATGAATCGGAAAGGTTATTACAGCGTTAATGTTGAAGCTGTTTGTGACGACAACCTCATGTTCTTAGCAGTTGATGCTACTTTTCCAGGTTCTTGTCATGACTCAGGAATTTGGACAACATCAAACGTGCGTGCTTACATGAGTGGCCAGAGAGAAAGTTTGCTCATTGGTGATCAGGCATACCCATTGGAGCCAGCCAATCCTCGAGAGCAAACATTCAATAAAGTCCACTGCAAAGCACGGAATGTTATTGAAAGAGGATTTGGAGTTGTAAAGTCGCGATTTCGATGCTTGGCACAACATCGTACTTTACATTACAGCCCTGAAACCGCTACAATAATAGTAAACGCCTGCTTCATTTTGCATAATATAGTAAGAAAATATTGGCCATATGATGAAGTGGAAGTCGAAGAAATCGAAGATAACGAACAAAACATTTCTCCCGAAAATGCTACTACCGGTAATCTACATCGGCAATGGGAAAGAATTCGTCAGCAGCTAATAAGCCATTTACCCTAATAAAACTGTATCCAAAATATATTTCTTTCAAAAGTATTCGTGAATAAATAAAACTGTATAAATTAAAGTGTCTTCAATTTTTTATTCATCTCCTCAAAAACTTAAAAATAACTAAATTTAATAGTACATATACGTAGTAATATATATTTTTGAACTAGGTACATAAACAAATCACAGTTCATATTAAATAAATAAAAAGAAATTCAAAAAATCCATGCAAAAAAAATAAATAAAAATTAATTCAAGAAAACAAAGAAAATATAAATAAAAAAATTCAATGACCAACAACTATCGTACCTATATACAGTTGTCTTCAATATAATTGTAGTCACATTGCAATGGATATTGTTTGACGCATATAGATATGAATTCAATAATTTGTAGGTATTTGAAATATTGCGAGTTTCATTACAGAAATATTAAAATTTTGGTATATATTCTAACAAGTTATACCAACTTAACAGAAGTTTGTGTTTACTTTGAAATTAAATTTTGTGTCGTTCTGTAATGAAACTCGCAATATTTCAAATACCTATAAATTATTGAATTCATATCTTGCTATCGTGTGGCAGAACACGAGGGAGCAGGGGAAACAATGTTTTCTGCAGCTGGAACTAGAGGAGCACGGCTGGGCGATCCACTTATTACTACGCACAAATCTGCACCTTCCTCCCCCTGTGTTGGCGCAATATTCTGGACATCACTCTGAAAATAAAGGTAATCCTATTAATAAATGTAAATATTTTTTCCGGAAATTTATACGACGGATCGTAACTGCTAATACACGTCCAAACATATCGGGAGAGGTATCATAAGCCGTGCTTCAAAAAAATAACCCTCAGCCGGTCCAACAATGGCTACGCGATCCCCAGTATTTCTGCCTCAAACACACTTTTTGGACGGCCTTATATGTAATTACAACAACCACATGAGATTCTCATTGCTGAAACCTAAGCGCGTGCTTGATACGTCGCCCGATGTTTTTGGACGTGTATTAGCAGTTACGTACGGTCGTATAGAATTACCCAATTATATTTACCTGAAATCCGAGCCTAGAGTTTGAGTGACCCTCTACAGCCGCAATGCCAAACGTCTCTAGCGCTAGTTGCTCAAATTCCGTCAGCTCCGACACAGAATTATGCCCTCCTCCAGTTCGTCTCCTCTCCAAAACCAGTTTACGAGCCCGGGAACGCAACTGCTTTTTCCAGTTTCTCAAACTCTGAAAATAAACGAAGTTAAAAAAGCAAAAACAAATATGTGATCAAACTCCGACTGGACCTTATATGGGATTTTTGTTTCAAATCTAGATTATGTGGAAACATTGGTAATTTCTTTTCATCTTCACAATTTGTAAAGAAATACAAATGTTCGTATTCCGGCAGCGCAGGAGTTGGTTGACACAAAAATGCTGTAAACAGCGGAAGTTGATCCTACTATATTTACTTCTTCACAACAGAACACAGCACTTATAATAATTTTGGTTTTCTTACCTCTCGCCAAGCATCCGGAGTCCTTGATGGTCCCACCATTGCATTTAAATTCGTGGCTATTTCCTGCCACAAATCGGGAATCCTGGTGGGTGCTCTGGGAGTGTTTTTTCCCTGCATGAGTTAGGGGTTATCTTTACAAAATGAGATGTACCATCTCAACTGGCCTTGGGTAGTACGTGCATATTTTCTACAATGAAATATGTTAATTTTATATCAATTTAAATAAATATTTACAGATTTTACTTACTTGTTTATCTCCATTTCGATTGATATTGTTTTATTATACATATATATGTGTATGTACTACACTTTGCTTTTCACTATAGCAAATTGGTGAGTTTTTAGTGTTGACAGCGTTACCATATGGCTCAGAATCGCGGTTACTTGAAGTGGTTATGATTCTTGGTTAGATAACTTTCCGGGTACAAAATTTTCGGTTACGCTTGGAATCGGCCCGTATATGTCCTAATTGAGTAATTTCCTTTAAAATTACTCTGTCTGACCGTTCCTGTTTGGGTTCATAGGTATGGTAACTTATCTCCCCTGCTCCTAGTTATTTTACAATTTTTCGATATGAGCCTATGTTATTTATTAATAATCTAATTTGACCATCTTGGAAGGATTTATAACTGAATTTATTCTTAGGAATTCAAGTTGAAATAGAATTTATCATTTGACTTATATTAGCTTCCATATTATTGTTCTCAGTAGATTCTGGTAGGCCATCGTCATCGTCACTCAATTAGTCAAACCGGTTTGGCCTTATAATTATTTGTTTTTTGTTTGAGTACAAGTCAGGGGACTCGTCGCTGACACGCTTTTCATTTCTGTTTGTGACACTTTTGTTATTACACATATTGATTTCCGCTCGTGGCGCAAATTCAAACAAATATAAATACACATATTCGTTTCTGCATTGTTCTGCACGAGTGTGCGAATGTGATATTTGGCTTTCCCAGCAAACACAGTATCAAACGTTAGATAAATATTGTAGTTTTACATTAGAATTCTAATATAGTTCTTTAATGTATCTCTAATCAAAAATCAGGTTATAGAACTAGGCTAGAGACGATTAGAGAACAATTAAAGAAATAATGGTATAGCGACGAGGCGTTTATTGTCACAGTTATCGATTATTTGAATTTTATTTTCATTATAATAAAATTGAACAAGAATAATTGGATTTCATTTCATTGCAGTTAAAAATTTCTCAATAGAAACCAATTAGTATTTCGCATTAGAATTCGATTCGAAAACTAAACTTTTTCTCGATATCGGGAACTAAGTCCCCTTTTTGTGGAGAACGCTATAATTCGCGACAGTTTCTCAAATCGTTCTCCAACCTTCTACCTTAGAGCGTAACATTAGAATTCGAGTCGTTTTCTAATCGTCCTCGAACCTAAATGTTTACTAGGTTTATACAGGACAATGTTTGGCGAAAGTGTTAAGGATATGAAAGAGATATCGTCGCAAGCTACACTGATAATAAAATGCTGAGATTGAAACCGTTAAGCAGCGAACGTTTTGTTCTTTATGTAAATATTGTGATGTTTTATGTTGAGATTTAGCTTTTGCCAAGACATTATCGGTGGGTAAAATAGGAGGATCTGGGTCACCATGCTGTTGGATTTCCCTGCGTTTATTAGCTTTGTACACATCAATTTCTGTAAACAAGATTTCGTCAACGCCCTTTTTCTATTTATGGTTCTAAGTGGGCGTTTTCCACATTTCTTGCCATTACGTTTTCCTTTCAAGATACAGTCAATTTTCGTTGTGGTATCATTATCATGGTTAGTTATAGTGCAGCTAATTACCGTTCCACATCGGCATTTACCTTTAAAAAATGTATATACAGATAATAAATAACTGAGCGAAATCGGCACATACACTGTTGTGCACAATATAAGCAACAGTATATAATGGCACCGTCAATCGTCGGTTGAATTCAGAGGCGCCAGATCAAAACCCAGAATAGTTAAACAAGGAGTGCCACAGGGTGCCACAGGGTAGTATTGTATTGTATTGTATTTATTAAACATTTTCTTGATGCACAATTATTAACGTAGGATTACATTATTATATTACATAAGTTTCTATTACTAATCAGCATAAGAAAAGCATATGGCATTTTTTATATTAAAATTTAACATAGTACTAAATGCCAATCCTAGTTATATATATATTATATTGATTTGTGTGGGGTGTACAGAAAACAATAATATAATGAAAAAGCTTGAGTTATATTTTAAAAATTATGAAAGAAAAGAAATAATAAATATTTGCAGTAACTTTATGTAAACACGGTTTATAGTATCGTCCTCAGCAGCGTTTCTAGTTCATTGTGATTATAGCCAAGAAAGTATTGCTTAACTTCTTTTATAAATAAATTGTAATTTCTTATAGCCTGTATAGCTGCAGGAAGGCCGTTGAGTATTTTGCATGACGTGTAAGTGTAAAAACTTCTAAAGTGTGACGTCCTAGTACGGGGTATTCGTACGATCAGATGAAGATTTCTTCGCAAGTTGTAGACTTCCGAAGGGAAGCTTTCCAAGTAGTCACACCTTAGAAAGAAGGTTTTGAGTACTTTATACACATATAGATGTCGGCACGGAAGAATATCTAGTTTTCTAAAAGATGGCATCGAGTGAGACCTGTAGTTTGCACTGCAGATGCGCCTTATGATACCCTTTTGTATTGTTACAACTTGTGACAGCTTATTAGCCGAAGCGCCACCCCAGCAGGTGATACCGTATTGCAGCTTAGATTGAAACATACCGTAGTAAACCAATTTTAAAGTGGACATAGAGCATAACTTTTTGAGACGATAAAAGTGCCGAGTAGTGTAAAGAAAATATTTTTTTAGAGTACTAATGTGCTCAGACCAACTCAATCGACTGTCGATTATAATGCCTAGATATTTGAAATTCTCAACAATTTCAACCATGAAGCAGCTCTCACTACAAATTCTATTGCGATCAAAAGATCTCTCTGGTGCACTTTGAGTGCACGCTATATGATGTATGTTAAAACGAGAGCATGCTGCAGAATGAAATATGACATCGCAGCTAGGCTGTTCTTTGAAAACATGGCTAAAATACATAAGCCTAGTTTTACTGCTAACAATCAGTTTGTGCGAAGCGAACCAGGCTCATAGCATGTGTAAATCGTGGTTAATGTCACATATTAATTCAAAGTAACTCGGTGTACTATACGCAATAGCAAGATCATCTGCAAAGGCAGTGGTCTTGCCTCTCAATGGAAGAGTAAAGATTGAATTAATATAGATCAAGAACAGTATTGGGCCGAGAACTGAACCTTGAGGTACGCCCAGATTAACAAATTCTAAGCTACTGTAGCTACTTTCTACTTTAACTTTTTGTTTTCTGTTTGTAAGATACGATTCGAGCCAATTATGCATAATACTGCGGAATCCTGCTTTATGCAGTTTATCCAAAAGTATACCTCTATCGACCATATCAAAAGCTTTTGTTATGTCTACAAAGAAGCCAGCGCAACTTCTTTTCTCATCCAGAGCTTTATAGATATTAGTGCAAAAAACCAGTAGAGCGTCTTCTGTTGAAAGTCCAGAACGAAAGCCAAACTGCATAGTGCTAAAGAAGTTAGAGCTATCTAGAAAATCAACGATTCTGACTTTTACGGCCTTCTCAAAAACTTTAGATATGGCTGACAATAAGGATATAGGTCTGTAATTATTTACATCGTTTTTATCCCCTTTTTTAAAGATCGGAATTACAATAGCACATTTCAGACAATCGGGAAAAATACCCTGAGTAATGCTAGTGTTGAATAGGTATTTCAGTATATCAACTACATAAAAACATATCTTGAGCTTGAGTTTTTCAATGTTTTGACAATGCTTATAATTTCCGAGCCTGTAATGGGGTTAAAAAAGAAGCTATTTCTAGTATCGTGGCACGATAATAGTTGGTTTGCAAACTGACAATTGCAGTTGACTAAAACTGTGTTCCCGACCGTTATAAAGTGCTTGTTAAATTTAAAAGCGACTTCTACAGTGTCCGTAATCGACTCACTTCCAGCTCGCAGTACTATCGACTCATTACAATTCATGCAGGTTCGGTTTAGTAGACTATTTACAACGCCCCATTCTTTTTTAATATTACCAAGTGCTGAATTAAACTTGTTTCGAAAAAAGTTTTCCAATCTTATATCTTTTACGAAGCCTTCTATTACTAAATATAAGAAGTTAAGCCGTTTTCAGCCATTAACGCCAGATAATCATCAGTTGTATTACATTGATTCAAAAGGTCTAAGTTAAAATCACCTAGTATAAAAAAGTTTGTCGTTTTTTCACTCAGCACGATACTGGAATATTCTTCAATAAATACAGAGGTAGGTACAGATTGTAGTCTATATACCCCTAGAAAAACAAATTGCTCGCCTTTTAAATTAAAAGAAAGTTGAAGCATATCAGCACTGCTTAGGTTTGTACTTACTGAGGTACACTCATAAATATCGCGCACAAAAGCTCCAACACCTCCTGCATTGTAGCTATCATTCGCATTTGCATAAAAATTGTAATTGGGAATGCTATAATCACTTACTTCATAAGAATAAATCCAAATTTCGGTTAAAAATATAATATCCGGTAGGCAGCCTAATGCATCGATATGAGTAACGAATAGATCAAAGTTCTGCCTAAGGCTACGTATATTCTGATGAACAACTAACATATCGTTAGAACCTACCGAGGGCGATTGTTGCAAAAAATTTTTGCTAGCGATGATTGGGTTATCATTAATCAGAACGTCAACAAACATCGATAAAAGAAAAATAAAGAAAAGAGCAAAAGGTACAGCTACAAAGTAGCTAATCGACTATGGAATTTAAATCATCGAATGTTCTGATGTTGATAACCTTCTCATTTTTATCTTTTTTCATTAGGAAGCTAAAATTCCCTAACCACAAATATTTGTAATTCTTTTCTTTCTTTATTTTGTGTGCTGCTGTGAAAAGAGCACGATTAAAACCGGTGAGAGCATCGTTGATGTATATTTGGTTTTTGTCGGAACCGTCAAATATTTTCTCTGTCATCTTACTAGCTTTTGCCTTTCTCGCTGCTATAACTCTCTTCTTGATCGCATTAGAAGAGAAATGCACGCTCATAACATTACGAGTTTGCTTAATGCTTCTTACCACGCATTTGTTGATATCAATTGGTGTTATTGATACGCCCAAAGTATCCACGATGATTTTTCGCATACACTTTTCTGCATTGCTGCTTTGGTCTTGTGGAATGCCAGTAATTTCAATCGCGTTGCTATAGTCTCTTTGGTCTCTCCAGTTTAACTTGCTCCCCAACGTAGTCACCTTTTCCTTTAATTTTTTATTTTCTTCTGCGAGCATACCCAATGTGCTAAGCATTTGTGTATTAACAGTTTTGAGCGCTACTATTTCTTCGTATAGCAGCTCAAGAGTTATTGTTTTGGTGACATTAACCGAATTTGCGCAAGGTTCTTGACCCGTAGTTTTGACTTTTTGCATTTGTGATTTTGCCTGACTTTGGCTGTTACTTTTCATGCTAGTCGCATGGGCATTAGTGTTACTCTGATTGAGACGTTGTTGTTTTTGTTGTTCTGCACTTGTTGTAGCCAAATTCATACCCAGCGCAGGGGGAATTGTGGGGGCGATGGGGAGCTGCAATGGTGGCAGGGATTGTGTGTGCATTGATTTGCGACGTGCAATGGAGCATCCATCACATCTATACTTAGCATTGTTTGCCTTCATATACTCCACATCAGCCTTGTCCATCTTGGCGCATAAACAATGAAACATACATTTGCAGTCCGCACAACTGACTTTGGTCAAATCCGAGCGATCAACTCGTAGGTTGCACACTTGACAGTTCATGGTTTTAGTTAAATTTTTGTTTTTTTATTTTTTTGTATAAAACGAAACGAAATAATGTTTGGAGTTAAAAAAGATAGTACAATGTACTAAGTACATATATTGACAATTTGTGAAACGGAACGTTTAAATGCGCGTACCCCACACACACCGCAAAACACGTCCACTCGTTACGACGATCGTAAGTATTGTGTCCCATCTCCGTTTCTGTTTAACTATTATGTATCGAAACATCCAATATCCCTCTGGTCCACCCCTGTCGAAGCCGTTAGGTTTCTAGGACTTCCGTTAGAAGAGTTTGATGACATTACTGGGTAAGATACTGACTACCTAGGTAGGGCTAAGTAGCGCTACAACAAAAACATGGCACGTTTGACCCATTAATCTCTCATACTAAGAATTCCTTAATTTTATTTACATATACCTCTTCCACTGTACTGAATGAATCAATGTTTGAATCGAGTCACAACCAATTTAACAAAATCGGCCATAAAAAAAGTTTTTTTATAATTTTTATAAATATGTAACTTTTTACTGAAAGAGATTTTATAAAAAAGTGACGCGGACTATAGGTTTTTTTTGTTTATCTAACTCTCCTACTAGAGGACATGAAAGGGTAAAAAAAAATCCTAAAATATGAAGAGCTAACTTTTCTGAATGCATTTAAAGTGCATATTTTTTCTTGTTTATTATTATTATTATTTATTTACCTTTCATGTCTACTAGCAGGAGAGTTAGATAAACGGAAAAAAACCTATGGTAACTATTAAGGGTGTAGGTACAAACAAAGTTATTTACTGGACCAACAAGGGCGAACGATTTTGTCAAATGAAAAACCAATAAAAAATTATTTATGTTTTTAAAAATTTTTTTCGTAAAGATTTTAAATGTAAATTATTAAAATTAAATATACACATAAAAGTTTAAAATTTTTGCTATGCAACATATGCCTACATTTTCACACGTGTGATGCCTTTGAAAATGCAACATGCGTATGCGTCGGGGTTTTAAACGAGAATGAAAAAATGAAATCCCACTCAAAATAAATATTGGACGCTAAAGCAAAGTAAGTTTTGATGTGGAAAATGCGTCTTTGCCCCACATTTTTTAGTGGAGTTTTTTTTACACATTCTCGTTAAATCATAATAAGTGTTTTTTTATACTTCTTCTTGAATTCAAAAAAACACAAAGCTCTAATACCGATATAAAGAACCGTCATGCTTACTTAGTAATTTACCGCCAGATGCATCCCTTGTTAGATAATGTGACTTAAAATTGATAGCATGTTTCAATTTGAAATTATTCCATATTGCTTTAGAAATTTCATCAGCCCAAAGGTTAGGTTCTAACACCGTCTTTATTCGTCGTCTTTTTTTGTGGAAATCAGTTTTACAGGGTGGCGCAAAAGTAATCTTCCGATGTTTTTTGGCTGTAATTCAAAAACAAAATGAAAAACTTTGATTCTTCTTGTGGATTATTTTTATTTGGTCTTTTAATTTTTTTTACATCAAGTCGAGAATATGATGTCATGTAAATGGCCCCGCCACAGTTGATTGTCATTTGAGCCCTTTTTATGGCATTTTCCATCACTTTGGGCAAAACTTCCGGCGATAGGTCCTCAAATTCTTGACGGATATTGTCTTTAAGAGTTGCAAGAGTCTGAGGCTTGTTGACATAAACCCGCGACTTCAAAAAGCCCCACAAAAAGAAGTCTGGAGCTGTCAAATCAGGCGATCTTGTTGGCCAGTGCAAATCGCCAAAACGGGAGATTAGGCACCCGGGAAATGCATCCTTCAGCATATCGGTTGGGGCACGTGCATTGTGTGCTGTTGCACCGTCTTGTTGGAACCACATGTTTTCCAATCCCAATTCGTCAAGTTGCGGCAAAAATAACTCTTTGATCAGTAGGCAAATCGCCAAAACTGGAGATTAGGCGACCGGGAAATGCATCCTTTAGCATATCGGTTGTGGCACGTGCAGTGTGTGCTGTTGCACCGTCTTGTTGGAACCACATGTTTTCCAATCCCAATTCATCAAGTTGCTGCAAAAAGAACTCGTTGACCAGTAGGCGTTGGACGGCCAGGAAATCTGCGACGAAATTCACGTTGTGCCAAAGTCACCGACCGATTATTGGTCAAATAAATAGTCAGCAATATTCCACGTTCTGGAGCAGTGTAGCGGAACATTGTTTACTAACGTGTATTTTGCATGTGTTTACTACACAAATGTCAAAACAGAATTGATTTTAGGGCCCAATCGCAAAATTTATAGCATTTTCTGATAGGAAGATTACTTTTGCGCCACCTTGTATTAAGGGCAAATGAAAATGTATCATATTCGTCTGCAGATCCTCTAGAGGAATTCAAACTTTGTCTTGTATTATTTTCCCCGGAAAATTCGCTTATTACACACTCATTGAAACAAGTCCCTAAGAGGTTATGCTTCAATCCATACCTATTGTTTACAACATAGGAATGTAAAGTTGATGAACTCAGACCCAATTCAATTCCAAGACGCTTCCATATGCCTCTTGTAGCACAAACTATAGAGCCATTGTGCACAACTTCGTCTCGACACGAAACTTGCACTAGCTTTACACGGCTTTCTACGAGGACTTATTGTTATAAAAAATAGTTGAACTACAGATATTAAAAAAGTACTTGTGTTTTAAAAAGCACACATTTTTTTATTCACTTGTTAACGATGCAACGAACAAACTGCCCTCAAGAATTGTCTTATATTACTTAGCACACGATAGAAATTTATTAGACGAATTTACGTATATTTATGTATGTAGGCCCTTCTTAACTATTCACTGATGCGATTTCACTTCTCGCTGTAATAATTCCGACAGAGAAGGTGGATAACTTTAAACACTATTAAAAAAGTACTTGTATTTTAAAAGGCAGAAATCTTTTTATTCACTTGTTGCCGATGCAACGAACGAACTGCCCTCAAGAATTGTCTTATATTACTTAGCACACGATAGAAATTTATTAGACGAATTTATGTATGTAGGCCCTTCTTAACAATTCACTTCTCGCTGTAATAATTCCGACAGAGGAGGTGGTTAACTTTAAACACTATTAAAAAAGTACTTGTATTTTAAAAAGCACAAATCTTTTTATTCACTTGTCGCCGATGCACATTTATATAGGCCCTTCTTAACTATCCACTGATGCAATTTCACTTATCGCTATAGCAACTGCGGCAGAGAAGCTGCTTAACGGATTCAATCTCAACATTTTAAAGCAGTGCAGTCTGCGCCAATATTTCTTTTCATGTCCTCAACACTTTCGATAAAAATTGTCCCTTTATATACGACACTTCATCGAAATTTCTTTAATTGTTCTCTAATCGTTGTTGTTGTTGATATTTTAGCAACAAAATCACTCCCCGAAGGTTTTGGGGAGTGTTGTCGAAATAACAGTTCTTGGCCGGATATGAATCCGGTACGCTTCGGTACTCCCTTGCGGTACTGCCCGACTGTCGTGGAAGCGATTTGGTACGACCACTGGAACCTTCTAGGTCATGCCATCCCTCCTTCCGAAAGAAGAGATGGGTGATGAGAGGTGAGAGGCATTATATCCGTAGATCAACCATCGGGTTGCACATCATTACCTGTGTGCATATTAGTCGCCTCCGCCTCCGTATGCCTACCACGGGTATATTCTAAACCCCTACCCGCAGGGGGTGTTCTCTAATCGTTGTTGTTGTTGTTGTTGTTGTTGTTGTTAGCAGTGCTTCGCCCTGCCCAAAGGGCCAGAACACTCCTAGTTGTCATCGGGCTCTTCTAACGAAAGTCCAAGGAAACGCGCTGTTTCAACTGGGTTGGACCAAAGTGATAAGGGAGTTAGAAGAGTATGTTCCGAAGAACACGAAAAGAGATGTTGCGTGTCGTGGGGGGCCATACCGCATGCAGGGCATGTGTTTGGTATGGTAGGGTTCAGTCTGGACAAATAGGAGTTCAGCCTATTGCAATATCCAGACCGAAGTTGAGCCAGCATGACTCTAGTCTCCCTCGGAAGGACACGTTCTTCCTCAGCAATAACGGGTGGTTGGGCACCAATAACGGGGTTCACAGGCCGGGATCTGAGGGATCTGTCCACCGACTCAGTGTGGAGGTCCTTTAGGGCCCACCTATGGTCCCGCAGATCAAACGGCAACGAGATGTGATGCCGGATCTCATCATAATGCTTCCGGAGATGTTTCCTTATGTCTCTAGGGGGCGGAGTTTCATCCAATAGCTGTCGATTTGGATGACTGTGTCGGTGGCAGTTCAGAAGGAACTGCCTACTTAAAAGTTCCGCATGCTCGCGAACGTTGAGCCTCCTGGTGGAGATGAGACTCAGGAGACATAAGCAAACAACCCGTCGCAGTTCTGATTGCGGTGTTTTGGCAGACCTGCAATTTCCTCCAGTTGGTGTCGTGAAGGTTAGGCGACCATATGGGCGCAGCATAATCAATAACCGGTCGGCCAATAGCCTTATAGGTGGCCAGCAACGTTTCTTTGTCTTTGCCCCAAGTACTGCCAGCCAGTGACTTGAGGATCTTGTTGCGGCTTTGTACCTTTGAAGCTATTGCGGTGGCATGATTAGCGAAGGTGAGGCTATTGTCGAATGTACCCCTAGAATTTTGGGGTGGTTGACAGTAGGTAGTGGAACACCATCTACGTGGACATTCAACTCCTGCCCCATCTGCGCATTCCACGTGGTGAACAACGTCGCCGTAGATTTAGTCGGGGAAAGAGTCAGGTTCCGCTCTGTGGTACAAAGTTCGTCCGTGGAAGGTCCCTTGCCCGTGGCCATCACAGTGCAGTCGTCAGCGTACGAAACGATGGAGACCCCCTCTGGTGGGGGAGGGAGGCTCGAGATGTAGAAGTTAAACAGAAGGGGTGAGAGGACACCACCCTGCGGAACCCCTTGTCTAATTCTTCTAGGTCTACATCTCTCGTTTCGAAACTGCACTGACGCCAGCCGACCGTTCAAGTAGTTGGCGGTCCATCGTTTTAGGCCGGCAGGAAGCGGTGTCTCCTCCAGGTCTTCAAGGAGTGTGGCGTGGTTGACTGTGTCGAAGGCTTTCGACAGGTCAAGTGCCACGAGAACCGTCCTGTGGTTTGGTTGGTGTTGGTTCAAACCGAAGTTAATCTGCGTCGTGATGGCGTTCAAAGCTGATGTTGTGCTATGGTTTTTACGGAAGCCATGTTGATGATTGGCCAGCTGCAGGTTTGCAGTATAATATGGGAGCAGAATAGCCTCTAACAACTTCACTAAAGGCGAAAGGAGAGATATCGGACGATAAGAGTCTCCTTGATTTGCCGGCTTCCCAGGTTTTAGGAGGGGGACCACAGTCACATGTTTCCAGATGTCTGGTATAACGAAGGTGGACAGTGAGAGGTTGAATAGAGCCGCCAAGTACTTGTGCCCCTCGTGGCCTAGGTGTTTCAGCATCTTCATGGCAATTCCGTCGGGTCCGAGTGATCTTGAAGGTTTAGCCTTCCTTATATCTTCCTTGACCTCTGCAGCGGAGACGACAATGGGCGCGGTTGTGTGTTTGTGTTTGTGCGCGCGTCGGATGGCTTTTCTCTTAGCCCTATCCGCAGGAGAATGCAGTATAAATTGCCGGCAGAATGCGCTCGCGCACTTTCTGGGGTCCGACTTGACGTTATCGCCGAAAGCAATGGCGACCTTGTCATTGTATTTGGTCGGGTTGGATAGGGCCTTGACTGTCGACCATAATTTGCCGACCCCGCCGGAGAGGTTGCATGACTCTAGGTGTTCTTTCCACTTTTTCAATTTATGATCATTGACAGTCCGACGGATTTCTGCGTTGAGATCCTTTATTCTTGGATCTGCGGGGTTCAAGAGTCTCACTTGGTCACGTTCTCTTGCCATTGCCGCTGCTTCCGCAGGGAAATTCGGCCGAATTAACGGGATTCTGCCAGCAGGGATGAAGCGGCCAGAGGCTGAATCGATGACTTTGCGAAACTCTTTCTCACCTTTGCATACGTCCGTCGGTGTGGGTAGGTCAGCGAAGGAGTGCTCTGTAAAGTCCGTGAAGCGGTCCCAGTCCGCTTTACTGAAGTTGATGTAAGTACGTTTTTCTGTCGTTATGAAGTCGGACGGTCGTTCGATGTCTAGTAGGATGGGTAGGTGGTCAGATGCCAGTGTAAGCATAGGTTGCCAGTTAACGTGGTTGATAAGGCCCGCACTTGAAATGGAGATGTCTGGCGAACTGTGGCAGTTACCTGCCACCCTAGTGGGGGCATCTCCATTCAATGTAAAGAATGCCGAATTATCTATTTGCTCTGCGAGTGCGTGGCCTCTGCTATCTGCTGGCAAGTTGGAGTGCCAGAGATCGTGATGTGCGTTGAAATCACCTAGGATGAGGCAGTTATCGCCCCTTAGCAACGCACTAATATCAGGGCGATAATCACGGGGACAGCACGTAACAGGGGGAATGTATATATTTAACACTCGCAGGTCGACGTCGCCTGTCCGGACTGCTATACCCTGGCATTCAAGGGTAGAGTCCCTGAGGTCAGGGGCAAACAGGTTATACTGTACAGTATGGTGTGTAATGAATGCGAGGCCGCCCCCATGACCGCTGGGACGGTCTTTCCTATGTACATTGTACCCATCACGTATCACGAGTACGTAAGTCCGAGTTAGCATTCAGTTTGGTCTCCTGAATGGCGGCCAGTTTAATGTTGTTCGACTTCATAAAGTCTGTTATCTCCGCGATCTTTCCAGCTAACCCGTTGCAGTTCAGCTGTAGGATTTTGAAGTTTGTCGGGAGGGAGGGTGGAGGCATGCTGGGGGTAAGGGACGGATGCGGTTGCCTAGGTGGAGGTGGGCATAGTCCCAAGCTGTGACGCAGTCTAGGGTTCAGCGCGCCTTGGCCGATGTTGTGTGGCGCGGAGGGCGGCTGAGTACTACGAGCAAGGGGCAATAAATGCATCCGTCCAAAGGTTCCTGTTTGCGAGCCCAGAGCACATATGGATGTGGCACAGGCCAAGGCAGTTATTGCACTTAACCGATGCCGCAGGCGTATATAGTCTTTGCCGACAAACAGTGCACGTGGTGAAAGGTACGAGGAGGTTATGTTCCTGACCCACGTGCATGCTGGAAGTAGGGGGGGACGAGAGTGGGGACGGAGGTGAGGCGGGAGCAGCAAGGCTGCAGGTCGTGAAGACCGGGCCACTGTTGTGGCCATTTGATGATGGTAGGTGCGGTGTGTGTGCGCCTGAGCGACGAGAACCGCGGGACGCGCGAGTGCTCGAACAACATGGTGCCTCAAAAGTACTGAAAAAAGTACGGGTTCTGGGGATGGCAGGGTTAAGCCCTGAGCATCCAGATCTATGCAACCATCTCTTGCATTTACTGCATTGAACGGAATGTGAACGTTTAACATATATTTTCTTCCAGCAGACGCAGCAGATCCAGTCTCTTGGTCCGGGGTTGGATTCGATACCAGCCCGTAGCAAGAGACATTGGAGCAACCCTGCTGCAAGGGATTGCTCCGAGGATGACAATTTAGGAGTGGGACTGGACAAATTGGATAGGGTTACACTGAAATAACAGCCCTTGGCCGGGTAAAACCCGGGTCATTCCGGTACGTAGAACCGGCTGTTGTGGGAATTTCTCTAATCGTCTTCTAGCCTAGTTCTATAACCTGATTTTTGATTAGAGATACATTAAAGAACTACATTAGAATTCTAATGTAAAACTACAATATTTCTGTAACGTTTGATACTGTGTGCGCTGGGAAAGCCAAATATCACATTCGCACACTCGTGCAGAACAATGCAGAAATATTATGTGTGTTTATATTATTTGAATTTGAGCCACGAACTGTCCCGCTATGATCAGTTTGTTCATAAATACCCTGCAAAAAATGCGATTAGTATCTACTCTCTTGTAGGTATTGCCAGGAGTACCTACCTACGCAGAAATGGAGTACTCCGAGATGGAGCAACCATATATTTTTACTGATCATAGCGGAAAAGTTCGTGGCGCAACTGCAAATAATATAAACACACATAGTCGTTTCTGCATTGTTCTGCACGAGTGTGTGGATGTGATATTTGGAAAAAATCACGCAGTAATCTTTAATACTGGACAGTGCTAAGCGCAAGTGTTAAGCTGCAAACAGCCATCGACGAAGGGCCCTTCCATGGAGACTGAACAGCTACTTACGGGATCTTTCCAGACGTGTACAAGACAATATTTATTTTTCTTGTTTGTTCTGAAATTTTGTTTAGGATTTCTTCAGGAGTTACTTCAAAAGTAGAGTGGATTTGAGTAGAGCCAGCCTCTCCTGCCGCATTCTACTTCTTAGATACACTGACGAGCAAAACTGTAACAAAATATTGCGGCTAATATGATATATACTTACAAAGTTATAACAAACAATAATTTTTAGAATTTTTGTTTCGATTTTATTGGCTTGTTTTTTCAACTATATAAAATTATAAAAACAATAACAAGAAATCCTCGGACTTTACATAAAACAACAACAATTTATAAAATGCCAAATGTTAAATTTTTGCACTCTCTGAAAAATTGAGGAAAATTTTCAAACACACCTTAAGAACTAATGTTTCGTCCAAAGTCCTTTTGCTTTTTTCAATTCCTCCAAGCGAGCTGGCTTACTCTTAGTATACTTGGCCACAAAATGTTAAGGTATCGCCTTCCAATCTTCCTTAGTTGGCTCCCACAACTCATGCCTTAATTTTGGTGGGTTTGGATATTGAAAAAGTTTCGCCTCGACAATGATCAACAAATCTTCTATTAGATTCATGTCTGGAGATGGTAGGGGTCATTTTAAGACCGAGAATTTTGGATGGCCCAGCCTATATTGTACAATTCGAGCCATTTGCTTTGGGGTATTGTCTGCTGAAAACTTAGTTTTCCAGCAATAAGACCCATAACATCCAAGACTTCGTGCAAAATTGAGAAAAATAATTATTTTCCAGTCCGGACCGCAATGTCATAACAGGGAAGCGAGTAAACCAAACCGTGAAACCGGGCAGAGGCTCTACAATGGTTTGGGGCTGTATAACAAAAAATGGGGTGGGTTCTTCGGGGCGTATCGAGGGAGTTATGCGCAAGGAACAGTACCTCGATATTTCAAAAGAAAATTTGGTTTTGTAGGAGCGTCCCTCCAGAGTATGCATTGGAACAGCTGGTGTTCTTCACAGACGTTGATCTGTCGAAAAATTTTCTCGACGTCGGCGGTAAAGGCTATGCGATGCTGCCTCCATCGAGACAATATAAGTGTTAAACTATTTTGTAGTGCAGTTCCTGCAGCGAGTTCCAGGTTTAGTGAAGTTTGGTTTTGATAATGATTTTCGCCGTCAAATACCACTCTTAATTTAGTAGTACTGCTGCTGTCTCTCAAGACACCGTGATGACAGAGGAAATATGAGTTAGCGGATAATCTCCTACCTTTGTTATTCCTTTCCACCTTTGTTATTCCTGAAAGATGGAAACAAGCAAAGGTGGTCCCACTACTAAAGCCTGGCAAGCCAGCTGCCGTAGGGGAGTCATATCGCCCGATATCTCTCCTCTCGCCAGTAGTGAAAGTGTTGGAAGCCACCTTGTTGCCGTACTTCACCGCAAACCTGCGGCTCGCCGAACATCAGCATGGATTTCGCAAAAATCACAGCACCACCACCGCGCTGAACGCCATAACCACTCAGATAGGGGACGGGCTAAACCAAAAGCGTCCAAACCACAGGACAGTGCTAGTTGCGCTTGACTTGGCCAAAGCTTTTGATACGGTCAACCATGCGCAACTAATGAAAGACCTTGAAGATTCGTCCCTTCCTCCCTGTCTTAAACGTTGGACTGCAAACTATATGAGTGGTCGTCAATCGTCGGTTGAGTTCAGAGGCGCAAGATCAAAACCCAGAATAGTTAAACAGGGGGTGCCGCAGGGTGGTGTCCTATCCCCGTTCCTGTTCAACTATTATATATCGAAACTTCCCCCCCCACCAGAGGGTGTCTCGATCGTCTCTTACGCCGACGACTGTACGATTCTGGCAACAGGCCCCTCCGTAGAAGAACTCTGCTCTCGTATTAACTCATACCTCCCAGCCGTGTCCGAATTCTTCGCCGGGAGAAACCTGGCATTGTCACCGAATAAGTCCTCGGCCACCCTATTTACGACGTGGACAACGCAAGTGAACATGGAATTAGACGTCTACGTTGATAGTGTCAAGCTACCAACTGTCTCACACCCCAAAATCTTAGGGGTGACGTTTGATAACATGTTCAAATACGGCGCTCACGTAACCGCAATTGCCAATAAAGTCCAAAGCCGTAACAAAATCCTCAAGTCCCTAGCTGGCAGCACTTGGGGTAAAGACAAAGAAACGTTACTAGCTACATATAAAGCAATTGGCCAGCCGGTACTGAGCTACGCGACGCCTATATGGTCGCCGGGGCTAGCTGACACACACTGGACGAGGCTACAGGTCTGCCAAAACACCGCCCTTCGTACCGCCACTGGTTGTCTTCTTATGTCTCCTGAGCATCACTTACATAATGAAGCGAAAATGCTCGCCGTTAAAGAGCATAGCGAGATGTTGACCAGGCAATTCCTGTTCAACTGTTGCAAACCGCAGCATCCGAACGGACGCCTGATCAACGAGGATCCGCCCCCCAGGAGCATAAGGAGCCATCTACGCAAACACTACGATGAGATCCGGCACCTGATTTCCACGCCGTTTGATCCTAAGGTGCACCGGCAGGCCCTCACCCTCATCCACACAAATTCGGTAAATTCCTATGTTGGCTCTCTCCCGGTGAACGCCGTTCTTCAGGCAGCAACACCACCCGTTGCCGAAGAGGAGCGCGAGCTGCCTAGGGAGACTAGGGTGATGCTGGCTCAACTCCGGTCTGGATACTGTAATAGGTTAAACTCTTACCTATCCAGACTGAACCCCGACTTGCCTAATGTCTGTCCGGCATGCGGCTTGTCCCCCCATACCACTAACCATCTTTTTGTCTGCTCATCTGAGCCTACTCTTCTAACACCCATATCCCTCTGGTCCTCCCCTGTTGAAGCCGCTAGGTTTTTAGGACTTCCGTTAGAAGAGCTCGATGACAATATTGGGTAAGGTTGATACTGACTACCTAGGCAGGGCAAAGTAGTGTTAAAACAACAACAACAACAACAACAACAACAGCGGATAATCTCCGATTTCCTTCATATGACCTAAGCTAGCGTACTCCTCCATAAATTCCTTGTACAGTCTCGAAAAATCAGGTTGAGATCTGAATCTCTTTTCGAGCTGATGCAGTCTTCTAAGGGCGCTAAAATCGGTGTGACTGAAAGTTGGTACTTCGTTTTGCAAAACAAGACGTTTGAACGGCAAGTGGACCTCATATCGACCAGAGCCGTCCCGGGAGTGAGTTTCCAAAAAATGTTTCTGTACTGCAGCTTCCTCAGTAGAAATTAGCGGAAGGTCCACTATATCTTCTTGTTCCCAAAACAGGCGCAGTTGGTTATCGATGGAATCAATTGACGATAAATTTGCAGAATGATTGCACTCATTAAAAGTAGCTCTCATTGGACCTGAAACCATCCACGCAAAGTAGGTTTCTTGCAGAAGTAAACCATTTTCACATTTTATCATTCCCGAGAGTAAAATGTTGCAATAAAGCTCAGCACCCAAAATAAAATCGATTTTGGATGAGGAGTTTAATTGTGGATCTGCAGGGAATACGTTTGGTAAATTCTTCAAGTAATGGGAATCGATTGCAGCAGGAGAGTATGTTGAAACCCTTGGCAGTAAAAGAAATTGGCATTCTAGATTAAAGTCCTTGTTGTAAGCTGACCGCAAACTTATTTGTGCAGCCCTTTTTGTCGTAAAAAATTTAGACCCTCCAATACCCGAAATATTCACATTAACTTTACGTGTATTTAGTCTTAATAATTGAGCTGCATCTTCAGATACAAAATACGCTTGAGCTCCTTGATCTACAAGGGACTTGAAGTAAAACTTCTTACTGGACGTTTCGACTATCACGCGAACGGTAGGTAGGAGTACTTGGGTACTAATATTAGTGAACAAGGAGTGAACGTTTGTTGACTGCACGGCCGCAGCTTTAGCGGTGTTAGATACACCAGATTGGTGAAAGTTGGAAGTTGAGTTACCGATTGAGGAATCGCTGTGAAGTAATGTGTGATGCATGTTTCCACAAACTTTGCATCGTGACGTTGTTGTACAGTTACTGTAGGTGTGACCCTTACCTAAACAGTTTATGCATAGTTTGTTTTGTTTAACGAACTCTTTTTTATCCACAGCTGAAAATGCAGCGAATTTAAAACATTTATACAGAGAGTGGTTTTGTTTACAGCAGGAACAACTACTATTGGCAGCGACAGTTGTTGCTGTAAGAACTGATTTTGAGTAAGTACCACGCCGTAAATCTTTATGTGAATTGACAGGAGGTTTTGCTGGTTTAACTATAGGAATCTCTTCTTCAAGAAACTCTTTTACTTGTGGGATATCCGTGCTTCCGCTAGGTGATTGCTCCCATTCCTTTCTAGTTAGCTTGTCAATTTTTTGGTTTAATAAAAACATAAGAATTGGATCCCAGTTCGTGATGTTCACCTCTAATGTCTTTAAAAGTACCAAACAATTGCGTGTTATGTCTAGCAATTGTCGTATACTACGAAGACGTCCGTCTGTGTTTTCAGCATTAACCAATTTTCTTAAAATTTGGTCCACGAGTTTGCGTTTGTTGTGATAACGATTCATGAGCGCAGCCCAAGCTGGTGCATAACTAGAGTTTGTGGCTCGATACTCCTCTACCATTTCTTTGGGAGTTCCAGTACACGAACCCTTTAGGTAAAAATATTTTTGCACCGGAGTTAGGGTGGTATTGTTGTGGACGAAAACATGTCGCGGAACGAAATCCACTCCAAGTAGTCTCTTGAGAACGTAGGAATATTGATTTTATGTAGGCGAGCGGCAACTGAGATGGTATCATTGCGTGAATTAGTGGCGGCGAATGTACTGTTTGTACCAGGTGACGTAGGCGGAGCAAGTTCCAACTGTAAGTCAAGGCGAATTTATACAGGTGGCCGCAGTAACATATATGTAAATTTCCCATGTATTTTGTTTTTGTATCTTTGAACCCATCTGTCAAAACCATAATTCGCCTTTTGAATTCGTCGAGCTCCATTTCTTGAAAAGCGAATTCAATTGTTTTGCAAATAATGTGTTAATGAAATACAACTTCAAAAAACTAAATAAATGTGAATAAAATTAAAGTGCATGGTTTTACAATATCAATAGAACAAAAGTGTGTGATAGATTCATGCCGCGCTTTGTAAACGAAGGTTGCGGAGTTACATATTTGCCCGTGCAAGCTACTGGATGCAATTAGAGGATGCTCTAGCCCCAGACACATCATTAGTATCTATAACGGCTGTAAACAATGAAATTGGTATGTATTTAACAAAATTGCATTGCATCAATTATAGTTATCCCCTTATGCAGGTGTTAAACAACCAGTCGCAGATATTGGTGCACGCAAAATATTCTTTCATACAGACGCAAGGCGCCTTGGTTTCTTGTATATTGTATACATTATTGGGACGGTCAATGTTGGAGGTATTTTCACTTGGAGTTCTCTCCAGAGGGAAATGTGCTCTTATTTAATTTTGCCATATGAAATGTGTTATCAAAATTTGTTGGCAGCTGCAAGTGAGACAAAATCTATAGTACCTATTGTTCGATGTGGTTAGCAGGAACATAAAGTATTGGACGCTCACACATCAAATGTTAATTAAGGAAGAACAAAAACGAACTGACAATGCGCGCATCAATATTCGTAAAGACATAATACGCTGGTTTATATGTTACAAATTGGCGTAGTTACTGCTCTCATTGCCCATCATTGACATACCAATCGAAGAACTATCTGCAGTAAAATACACATTTCTTAAAAACTGTGAGTTCTAGAATTCGTTTATTTGTATTTATGTATACATTTGGAGAGCAATTTATGAATTTTCTTTTTTCCAGCCGTTGGCAACCACATGAATCCGGGTTCAAATTTGGTCATCCCGTATCTATGTTGGATGGGTCTAAATATTGTACCAGCAATATTGGGTGCCGCATTAGTTACCTATGTAGAGCCCATCACAGCTGGCAGTGGTATGCCACAGGTGAAAAGTTATCTAAATGGTGTTAAAATTCCACGAATTGTGCGCATTAAAACTCTGGCCGTAAAAGCAGTTGGAGAAGTTACAGCTGTAGTAGGCGGTCTAGTCGGAGGCAAGTTACCATAAAATTAATTTAAACGTGTATACGATTTAATTATTTATTATTTTAAAACACTTAGGAAGGACCATGCGGGTGCTGTTGTAGCTGCAGGCATTTCCCAAGGAAAAAGTTCAACATTTGTTAAAGACTTTCGTGTTTTTCGAGCGTAAAGATAATTTGCTTGTAACTCCGGCACCAATAACAATGTATTTATGTAATTGTTAAATGAGAGAAAAATAAAAAGCCCATTAGGTTAGTTTAAATTCTTTATTTACATTTCATAGAAAAGCTATTAAGTTCACTTCAGCTTAAATAAAAAATCATTGCGAAGTGAAATAAAGTGTGGTAACATTTCAAGAAAATGTGCGGAAAGCCTGAGAAAACAGGCGGATCTCTTTTCCGCGTTCCCTAGCGTAACCAACTGGGTTACAATGGTCAGCAGGCACCTTGAAGAACGGCCCAGTTCCCCGCTCCCATTTTTTCAAACAAATCGCGCACTTCACCATCACGAAAACACTTTTTATTATTTTAAGATAAATATTACTTTCATAAAAACGCAAAATATTTAGAAAACACACGTTCACGTTGAAATAAGAGAATTGAGAAAATTAGCAAAATAAACAAACAGTTTGAATTCGCCTTGGAGTTTGACATACGGGTCCAATTGGTAATAAAAAAAGTTGAATACATATATGTTACTGCGGCCACCTGTATAAATTCGCCTTGCTGTAAGTCTAACAGTTCTGATTTAAAATTAAGAAATAGGCCATATCAGTCAAAGAAGGTCTCATCCTTAAGATAAGGCACATCAGCATCAGCAATAGAGTTCGATCGCACTTCCGCGCATATATCATCGTGGCCTTGCTCAAAAGTACGGAACAGCAATTCAATTTCTGTAAGAAGGCTTTGTATAAGACCCACAGATTTGGATGCAGCTGGTTTTGCATCAAAAGTTTTTTGGAATCGATGGTAGCCATTTTAGAAAAAATATAAATGAGGTTAGGTAATCCGCGTGATTACTTTGGTTTACTTAGCTTGTAAGTTAGGCAATTGGGTAATCGTTTACGTGGGGTACCGAGCGTTAATACACAACCAAAAATGTTGGGATATGTATGTTACTGCATTGGTTAAGCTCAATTAAAATAAAAACTCAACATGAGGAGTTATTCTTCTGTGTTTTCCTTTATTGGCGAAGGTTTTTTTGTAGTAAAGTAAAATAGTGTGATGGATCCTTTACATTAAAATTTATCGATAAGTTTTAGGAGTAGTGTTAGTAAGTACAACCTGAGATAATCAATGTGGTTAAACAAAAACTAGTAAGTAGGTCGATGAAAACCGAACAAGTGTCAAAGTATTGATTTAAAAAATGCTTCAAAGGAACTTTGACCCTAAATAACTTTCGTTGTTGGTGTTTGCACCGAAAAAAATTTACATATTTATACTCACGTTAAGCGGCATATACATTACACGAACATTTCCGCGAACATTCCGCCATCTTGTTCGCAGCTTTGGCCATCCACCATACGAACTTTTGGCCGAACATTAGTTCTCTTTCAGACAGGGATGAATACGGACAACAATTGTCCGGCAGCAATATTGCTCGCTGTGGCAATTAAGCGTAAAAAAAGAAAGAAAATCGCAAAAAAAGAATTTGGTGCAAAGAATGGAATGTATCCTTTGTGGCATCAGGATCTACTTCTTTTAATTTTTCGATTAAAGTCGCATAATCATTATTCTTTTTAGCTCTATTACAATAATCTTTGCTTTTTACTTGCCACAATGATGGAAAAGATTATACATTTCAATAAATTCACTCAGAAATTTTTTATCGTCCATTTTACTTTTCCGCGCACGTCTGTTCCGTTCAGAAATTACTACGATTATGAGCTATTTCGCCATACACACACGAACAGTTCGCGCAAATGTTTGCCAAAAATTAAAATATTTTGATTTTTGGCGAACATTTGCGCGAACTGGCAAACACCACCATACACGAGAGAAAAGTTCGCACAAACATGACATAACGGGAATGTTCGTGTAATGTATTTGCCGCTTTACTTATATCTTTCGATCCCACTACTTCAATTTTTATTTCTAGAGGTTGCGGTATTCTGCATTTATGCCCAAAAAAGCGACCTGCGCAACTCTGGCTTTGGCAAGAAATAAATGGTTGTCGCTTTATTTCTAAAAGAAAAACTGAAGCTTCGGCAAAATAAAAACAAAAAATATAATAAAATAACATTGAAATTCATATAAAAAGCGGGCTGTCATTTAGAAAGGGATCCAAAGAATTTTGCAATAAAAGTGGAATCAAATGAAAGAGGGACCTCTCCTGATCACAAATATATATATCCTAGGGTGCGCAAATGTATAGTTTTGGAGTTATTTCATGTTAAAGGTTGAAAATTTGCCCAACTTCCACAGCAAATATCACCTTAATTTTCACACTTTTTCTTGTATATGTATAGGCGTATGTGTGTATTAGATAAAATATCACCCACGTTAGTCATTTCTTGCAATAATTTTGCAATATTTTGTGCAAAAACTCACAATGAAATAAATTAACACTCGCGCTTCCATTTTTTATTATTGTAGTTATATATGTATGTGATGTACATGTGTTGTTTGTCATTACACATTTGTGCTGCCACATCTACAAAAAAAAGGTGCCTGACTATACTGACCACATTCATTTACATATGCATAGAATAGTAATAGGGAATTAAGAACTACGCGGAAGGACACCGCACCCGGAGTGGGCATGGCGTAGCCCAGGGTTATTTTTTTAAGCGCGGCCGAAGGTCGCCAATGCGGAAAGGTGTTCTGCACATAAAAAACATGGATCGGACCCCTGGAACCTCGGTGTTTTTTTCTTAATGTGGGTACTTTATATTTCAGCTCTGGCATCACTGTTTTGTTATGACACAAACAGTATACTCACATACATACATAGAAAAAAATGTGCAAGAAAATGGAAGCGCGAGTTAATTTACTTAATTATTACATACATATATAAGAAAAAGTGTGAAAATTAAGGAGATATTTGCTGTGGAAGTTGGGCAAATTTTCAACCTTTAACATGAAATAACTCCAAAACTATACTTTTGCGCACCCTAGGATATATGTACATATATATTTGTGATCAGGAGAGGTCCCTCTACCATCCCGAAAAAACCGTTTTTCCCTATCAATTCGATCCCTTTCTAAAAGTTTGCCTAAAAGGTGCATTGCAATTATTCAATATGCAAAACGGAACGTCAAAATTTCTTGGCTATTCATGACAATTTCATGGTCAAGAAATAATTGAAAATATTTCTTGAGCATTTTCTTTTCAACAGCATACCGGGCTTTTGCTTTTAAACTTTTTTAATCCTTTTTTGCCAAATTAGCGACACTTTTTATTACCACCTTACAAGTATAAGTACAATTTAATTGTTACTTTCTCTGATAATTCAATACGACTGCATTGGGTACTGCTTAGTAATTTTTGGTAATTTTTTTTTGCTTTCGGAGACAGCGTCAAATCGGACCCCAGGAAATGCGCGAGCTCATTTTGCTGGCAATTTATACTGCGGATAGGGCTAAGAGAAAAGCCATTCGACATCCGCACAAACACACTATAAGGAAGGCGAAACCTTCTAGATCACTCGGACCCGACGGAATTGACATGAAGATGCTGAAACACCTCGGCCACGAGGGGCACAAGTACTTAACGGCTCTATTCAATCTCTCACTGGCCACATTCGTTATACCAGATATCTGGAAGCACGCGACTGTGGTCCCCCTCTTAAAACCTGGGAAGCCGGCGAATCAAGGAGATTCTTATCGTCCGATATCTCTCCTGTCGCCGGTAGTGAAGTTGTTAGAGGCTATCTTGCTCCCATACTATACTGCAAACCTGCAGCTAGCCAATCATCAACATGGCTTCCGGAAAAATTATAGCACAACATCGGCATTGCATGCCATCACGACGCAGATTAACTTCGGTTTGAACCAACACCAACCAGACCACAGGACGGTTCTCGTGGCACTCGACCTGTCGAAAGCCTTCGACACAGTCAACCATGCCACACTCCTCAAAGACCTGGAGGAGACACCGCTTCCTGTCGGCCTAAAACGATGGACCGCCAACTATTTAAACGGTCGGCCGGCGTCAGTGAAGTTTCGAAACGAGAGATATAGACCTAGAAGAATTAGACAAGGGGCTCCGCAGGGTGGTGTCCTTTCACCCCTTCTGTTTAGCTTCTACATCTCGAGCCTCCCTCCCCCACCAGAGGGGGTCTCCATGTTGTAGCACTACTTGCCCTGCCTAGGTAGTCAGCATCTACCTTACCCAATATTGTCATCGAACTCTTCTAACGGAAGTCCTAGAAACCTAGCGACTTCAACAAGAGTAGGCTCGGTTGAGCAGACAAAAAGATGGTTTGTGTTATGAGGGGACAAGCCGCATGCCGGACAAACATTAGGCAAGTCGGGGTTCAGTCTGGATAGGTAAGAGTTTAACCTATTACAATATCCAGACCGGAGTTGGGCCAGCATCACCCTAGTCTCCCTAGGTAGCTCGCGCTCCTCTTCGCCAACGGGTGGTGTTGTTGCCTGAAGAACGGCGTTCACCGGGAGAGAGTCAACAAAGGATTTTACCGAATTCGTGTGGATGAGGGTGAGGGCCTGTCGGTGCAGCTTAGGATCAAACTGCTGGCCAATTGCTTTATATGTACCTAGTAACGTTTCTTTGTCTTTACCCCAAGTGCTGCCAGCTAGGGACTTGAGGATTTTGTTACGGCTTTGGACTTTATTGGCAATTGCGGTTACATGAGCGCCGTCTGTGAACATGTTATCAAACGTCCCCCCTAAGATTTTGGGGTGTGAGACACTTGGTAGCTTGACACTATCAACTTCTTCTTCTTCTTTAAATGGCCATCTAACCGCCTGAGCGATTTTGACCGTCCAACATAGCTCGCCAGTCATTTCTTCTTTGCGCCAACTGGCGCCAATTGGAGACCCCACGAGATCGCAGGTCGGTCTCCACTTGGTCCTTCCATCGGAGTGGTGGTCTTCCTCTTCCTCTGCTTCCACCGGCGGGTGCCGATAAGTATACCTTCTGGGCTGGAGCGTCTTCGTTCATTCGCACGACGTGGCCTAGCCAGCGAAGCCGCTGTGTTTTAATGCGCTGTACTATGTCGACGTCTGCGTAAAGCTCATACAACTCATCATTAAATCTTCTTCGGTACTCGCCGTCGCCAACGCGTAGAGGCCCATAAATCTTTCGCAGAACTTTTCTCTCGAATACTCCCAATGCAGCCTCGTCAGATGTTGTTAGTGTCCACGCCTCTGCACCATATAGCAGGACGGGAGCGATGAGTGACTTGTAGAGTGTGATTTTCGTGCGTCGAGAGAGGACTTTACTTTTCAATTGCCTACTCAGTCCAAAGTAGCATTTATTTGCAAGAGCAATTCTTCGTTGGATTTCTAGGCTGGCATTATTGTTGGAGTTTATGCTGGATCCAAGGTAAACGAAGTCCTTCACTATTTCGAACTTTTTGGTGCCAGCAGTGGCGTGGGTGCCAAGGCGCGAATGCGCTGACTCTTTGCTTGATGACAGCATGTACTTCGTTTTGCCTTCGTTCACCACCAAACCCATTTTTTCCGCTTCTTTTTCTAGTTTGGAGTACGCAGAGGTTACGGCACGGTTGTTAAGGCCGATAATGTCAATGTCGTCAGCATATGCTAACAGTTGCACGCTTTTATGGAATATTGTTCCAGCGCGGTTGAGTTCTGCAGATTGTATTATTTTCTCCAACATCAAATTAAAGAAATCGCACGATAGGGGGTCACCTTGTCTGAAACCTCGTTTAGTTTCAAACGGCTCGGAGAGGTCCTTCCCAATTCTGACTGAGCTGGTGGTGTTGCTCAATGTCATTTTGCAAAGCCGTATAAGTTTTGCGGGGAAACCAAATTCAGACATAGCGGCATATAGGCAGCTCCTTTTCGTGCTATCGAAAGCGGCTTTAAAATCAACAAAGAGGTGGTGTGTGTCGATTCTTTTCTCACGGGTTTTCTCCAGGATTTGACGTATTGTAAAAATCTGGTCGATGGTAGATTTTCCAGGTCTGAAGCCACACTGATAAGGTCCAATCAGTCTGTTCACGTCAGGCTTCAATCGTTCGCACAATACGCTTGACAAGACCTTATATGCGATATTCAAAAGGCTGATTCCGCGGTAGTTGGTGCAGTTTGCAGGATCACCTTTTTTGTGGATTGGGCAAAGAACACTTAGATTCCAATCTTCGGGCATGCATTCATCCGACCATATTCTGCACAGAAGCTGGTGCATACGCCTTACCAGCTCCTCGCCGCCATGCTTGAATAGCTCAGCAGGCAAACCATCAGCGCCAGCTGCTTTATTGTTTTTTAACCGGGATATTGCTATTCGCACCTCATTATAGTCGGGTTCTGGGACGTCAATTTCGTCGTCTTCGATTGTGGGTTCGGGTTCGAGCTCTTCTCCGGTTTCTTGCTCAATTTCTCCATTTAAAAGGGCAGAGAAGTGATCCCTCCATATCTCTAGTATTCTCTGAACATCAGTCACCAGGTCGCCGTTCTCGTTCTTACAGGAATTTGCCCCGGGCTTGAAACCTTCCGTCATTCGTCGAATTTTTTGATAGAATTTTCGGGCATTATTCCCATTGGCTAGCATCTCAAGCTCATTGATTTCACGCTTTTCTGCCTCTCTTTTTTTTGCCCGGAAAAGTCGCCTCGCTTCCCTTTTCAACTCGCGGTAGTGTTCACACACACTCCTTGTTGCACTCGATCTTAGCGTTGCCTTGTAGGCTTCGTTCTTTCTTTTCGTTGCAGCTCGGCACTCTTCATCATCGTACCAGTTGTTTCTTCTCGTTCGCCGGAATCCAATTACTTCTTCGGCTGCGGTACGGAGTGCTCCTGTGATGTGCTCCCACTGCTCATGCATTCCACTGGGTTGAATTGTGCTCTCAGAGAGCAGGTGTGAGAGTCGGTCTGCAAAATCATTGGCGGTCTGTTGCGATTGCAGCTTTTCGACGTCCAGCTTTCCTTGCGTTTTCTGTTGCACCTGTTTTGTCGTACAGAGGCGGGTACGAATCTTAGCTGCTACTAGGTAGTGATCGGAGTCGATGTTTGGACCTCTTATTGTGCGAACATCTAAAACGCTAGAAGCATGCCGTCCGTCTATCACAATGTGGTCGATCTGGTTTCGCGTTCTTCGATCGGGAGACAGCCATGTAGCCTGATGGATCTTCCTGTGCATAAACCTGGTGCTGGCAATGACCATGTTTCGGGCACCGGCGAAGTCGATCAGCCTGTATCCATTTGGCGAAGTCTGGTCGTGCAGGCTGAACTTCCCGACTGTGGGTCCAAATACACCCTCTTTGCCCACCCTGGCGTTAAAGTCACCAAGCACGACTTTGATGTCATGACGGGGGCAGCGCTCGTAAGTTTCCTCCAGGCGCTCGTAGAATGCATCCTTTTCCACGTCGTCTTTCTCTTCCGTCGGAGCGTGGGCGCAGATAAACGAGATGTTAAAGAATCGTACTTTTACGCGGATTGTAGCGAGACGCTCATTCACGGGTGTGAACGACAGTACTCGATTACGGAGTCTCTCTCCCACCACAAATCCCACGCCAAATCTGCGCTTGTCGACATGCCCACTCCAGTAAATGTTGCAAGGTGGTTTGTTCATATTACCTTGCTCCGTCCATCGCATCTCCTGTATGGCGGTGATGTCAGCTTTAGCCTTCCTCAGGGCCTCAACCAACCGGGCAGCGGCACCTTCCCCATTGAGGGACCGGACATTCCAGGTGCATGCCCTTAAATCGTAGTCCTTGTTTCGTTTGCGTGTGTCGTCATCTAAAAAGGGGGTTCTCATATCCGAGGCTTTTTTGAATTTCATTGGTACGTTGTTTTATGTGGTGGGTCCCAAACCCAACGCACAACCCGTTCCACGGGAGGTTGTAATTTAAGTGCACGTTTATATAGCGAGCCGCTTGATCCAAGACAGACGCCCGCTTACAGCCGCACCACTAGGTGATCAGACGCTGCTTGTAAACCCCTGATAAGCCCTTAAACCGATTATGTCGGAGTGGCCTTGCCAGGTTGTCGCCTTCTCACGTTTAGCTCACCACCAAACGGGTGTTCGGTGGCTACCCAGAGGATACTTGGACGCAAGCGCCCGGAAGTCTATCAACGTAGACGTCTAATTCCATGTTCACTTGCGTTGTCCACGTCGTGAATAGGGTGGCCGAGGACTTATTCGGTGACAATGCCAGGTTTATCCCGGCGAAGAATTCGGACACGGCTGGGAGGTATGAGTTAATGCGAGAGCAGGGTTCTTCAACGGAGGGGCCTGTTGCCAAAATCGTACAATCGTCGGCGTAAGAGACGATCGAGACACCCTCTGGTGGGGGGGGTAAAGTTTCGATATATAATAGTTAAACAAAAACGGGGATAGGACACCACCCTGTGGCACCCCTTCTTTAACTATTCTGAGTTTTGATCTGGCGCCTCTAAACTCAACCGACGATTGACGACCACTCAGGTAGTTGGCAGTCCAACGTTTAAGACAGGGAGGAAGGGACGAGTCTTCAAGGTCTTTGATTAGTTGGGCATGGTTGACCGTGTCAAAAGCTTTAGCCAGGTCAAGCGCAACTAGCACTGTAATGTGGTTTGGACGCTTTTGGTTTAATCCGTCCCCTATCTGAGTGGTTATGGCGTTCAGCGCGGTGGTGGTGCTGTGATTTTTGCGAAATCCATGCTGATGTTCGGCGAGCCGCAGGTTTGCGGTGAAGTACTTCAACAAGATAGATTGCAACACCTTCACTACTGGCGAGAGGCTTTAGTAGTGGGACCACCTTTGCTTGTCTCCATCTTTCAGGAATAACAAAGGTGGACAGGGAAAGGTTGAAAATGTGTGTAAGGTAGCTTATGCCTTCGTCGCCGAGGTGTTTCATCATCAGCATGGAAATGCCATCGGGGCCAATATATTTGGTGTTCTTAGATCTCCGAATTGCCTCATGAACTTCTGTTGTGGAGATGGCAATGGGCGCATCGCTGTTTTTGTGTTTGTGCGCTTCCCTGGTGGCTCGGCGAATCTCTTTGTTCAACGGAGGATGCATTACAAATTGTCGGCAGAAGGCGCTCGTGCATCTTTTTGACTTCGACTTTGTCGTTAGGTTTAGTCGGGTTGGACAAAGATTTCACCGTAGACCATAATTTGCCAACTCCAGCCGAGAGGTTACAAGACCTTAGGTGCTCCTCCCACTTAGTGCCTTTGTGTTGATCTACTAAGCGTCTGATTTCCGCATTAAGATCCCTTATTTGAGGATCCGTAGGGTCAAGGCGTCTAATATGGTCACGTTCATTTGCCAGGGCCTCTGCGGGGAAGAATGGACGCACTTCCTTTATTCTACCTGACGGAATGTGTTGATGGGTGGCTGAAATTAGGGCCATACGAAACGCCTTTTCCCCCTTCTCGTACATCAGACGGGGTGGGAAGAGCAGCGAAGGCGCTCTCTGTGGTGTTGAGAAAACCCTCCCAGTCGGCTCTATTGAAGTTAGTGAATGTGCGATTCTCAGCGGTGAGAAAGTCGGTGGGGCGATCGATAGAGAGCACTATCGGTAGGTGGTCTGAAGCAAGCGTCAGCATCGGACGCCATTCAACGCAGTTTATTAAGCCAGCGCTGATTATGGTGATGTCTGGCGAGCTAGAGCAGTTTACCGCCACTCTAGTGGGGGCATCCCCATTTACCGTGCAGAACGTCGAATCATCTATTTGATCAGCCAGCTCCTGTCCCCTACCATCGGCCTGCAAGCTCGAGTGCCACAGGTCGTGGTGTGCGTTGAAGTCACCAAGGATGACGCGGTTCTCGCCCCTGAGTAACGCACGAATGTCAGGGTGGTAATCCCTGGGACAACAGGTGACAGGAGGTATGTAAATGTTTATGATTTCAAGGTCGACATCGCCTGACCGGACAACCATACCTTGACGTTCTAAGGTGGTGTCCCTCGGGTCGGTGTCAGGCTCAAATAGACGATACTGCGCAGATTGATGCGTGATGAATGCCAGACCACCCCCAAGCCCTCTCGCACGGTCACAACGGTGTACATTGTACCCGTTGCAGGTCAGAAGAGACGACCTTCCACCTAACTTTGTCTCCTGAATCGCCGCGATCTTGATGTTCAGTCGCTTCATTAAATTTGTCACTTCAACAATTTTACCAGTTAGGCCGTTGCAATTAAATTGCAGGATACCGAAATGCGAAGGGGGAGTAGAGTTGATGCTGGGGGTCAAGGACTGGTGCGTATGCCTAGGTGGTAATAGGCTGGGTCGCGCACTACGGCGCAATCTTGAAGTCGAAGGAATCGAGTTACCAGAAGGTAGAGGCGAGTCGGACGACGTTGAAGGTTGCGTAGCTCGACAGCATGGCGTACGTATCAGTCCATAGGTTCCTGTTCGCGAGTCCAGAGCATATAAGCAGGTGACACAGGCCAAGGCAGTTATTGCACTTGACTGATACCAACGGCAAACAGTGCACGTAGTACAAGGAACCAGGAGCTGATGGTTGTGGCTTATAATCGTGCTGATGCTGGAAGAAGAGGGGCTACCCGAGGAGGTGGCGGAGAGCGGACGCTCAGCATTGCTCAAATCCACTTGGGAAGTGCTACGTAGGGGTTAGCTGTGAGCTGTAACTGACGGTTTAGGCAGGGGGGTAGTGAAATAACAGCCCTTGGTGGGGGAATGTGGGGGTCTCCATCGTTTGGTACGCTGACGACTGCACCGTGTTGGCCACGGGCAAAGGACCTTCCACGGACAACGTATGTACAAGACTGAACTACTACTTACGCGATCTTTCCAGCTTCTTCACAGAGCGGAACCTGACACTGTCCCCGACTAAGTCGACAGCGACCCTATTCACTACGTGGAGTGCGCAGATGGGGCAGGAGTTGAATGTCCACGTAGATGGTGTCCCACTACCTACAGTCAACCACCCCAAAATTCTAGGGGTTACACTCGACAATAGCCTCACCTTCTAATCATGCCACCGCAATTGCTTCAAAGGTACAAAGCCGCAACAAGATCCTTAAGTCACTGGCCGACAGTACTTGGGGCAAAGACAAAGAAATGTTGCTGGCCACCTATAAGGCTATTGGCCGACCGGTTATTGATTATGCTGCGCCCATATGGTCGCCAAACCTTCACGACGCGAACTGGAGGAAATTGCAGGTCTGCCAAAACACCGCAATCAGAACCGCTACGGGCTGTTTGTTTATGTCACCTGAGTCTCACCTGCACCAGGAGACTAAAATGCTCAACGTTCGCTAGCATGCGGAACTTTTAAGTAGGAAGTTCCTTCTGAACTGTCATAGACCCAGCCATACAAATCGACAGCTCTTGGATGAAACTCCGCCCCCTAGAGACATAAGGAAACATCTCCGAAAGCCATTATGATGAGATCCGGCATCACATCTCGTTGCCGTTTGATCTGCGGATCTATAGGCGGGCCTTAATGCGACCGATTCGAACATATCAATATCGATCTGGTAGGCCCATTGCCAGAATCTAAAGGTTACACGTATTTACTTACGTGCATCTACCGAGCCAGCCGCTGGCCCTGTTGTGGTCTACTTCCAACTTATAGTCATTTTCCCTTATTGAATTTGATTGGTATGACTCACTGCGGTTGGATAGGTGACAGTTTAGGTTCACCCTGCGGTTTGACATAAATCGATAGATTCTGGGAAGTGGCGTGATTTTTGCCGAGGTGGCAGCACCAAATGTTCCATAAAATGGAAAGAGGCACCAATAACGGAACTTTTAATTTCCAGACAAACAAGTGGTTGGTGTGTTCTCGGTGCGGCCAGAAATAAATAGTAGGGTAAACCAGATTGCCCGAAAAATGACAAATTGAATTAAATGGGCATTTGATATTAAGTAAACAGCGCTTAATTTTTATGTTGGAAATTAATGTATACAAGTGGGTGACTAATCGAATAACTAAGGTAGGGAGACACATGGGGGTCCCGGTCGGATTCCTGATACTGACGCAATTAACAACTGTCATATCACCAAAATAAAATGTAACAAAGGAAAAAGGGCACCAAAATATTGGTCAAATTGCAAAGCATCTTTAAGAATCAAGTTAACTATTTTCAAGGCGGCAATATTAGTTTATTATGCGTATGGTAACGAAGCGTAGATCGTCATAGTATTGTCAATGGCAGGGTCGGATGAGGAGCTTCATGTGTCTCCTATCCTAAAACCCAGTAACGTCGGGTCCCGCGGACCACCAAGAGAACACACCAAACATAAGTCTAGAACCTTCCTTTTTTCGCGCGCCAACGAAAGCGTGCCTTTAGGGTTCGGACTTAGTTAAAATTGTAGTAATTTCAATACTTAATGCACTTTATGCAAATCTACTACGCTTTATGCTCCCATTTAATAGCACCATAGTTCGATTTTTCCTTTGATTAAGTAAATTTTTTTTTCTGACTTCAAACTTTCCCGTAACATAATCAATCATTGTTAATATTCTCTAATTTCTACTTCCTTCCATACTTGAAAATTCACCTTTACTAAAAAAAACTAAAGATCAAAATAGTAGTAAAAGTAAAAGTACTAAATTCCTTTTTCTTTAAAGCCTTAAAATAAAAGTGTAATTACCGAACTTTCACTTTAAGTAATGTCTACAGATTAACTATCATGAAATCTACTAAACAGTTGTAAAATCATATCTCCTACTTTAAATTTAATAACATATTGTGCTTTTTTTTTTGTTTCGGAATGAGTACTGTACTCCTACCACATTTAGTAGTACAATAGGGTCCCTAAAATAGTAACAAAAGTCCAAACCCTGATGGCAACCACCAATCGTAGTGTCCCACCTGGCAACGATCACGCCATGTCAGACTGGTCAACGGAACTTTTCCATTGCGCAGTCGCAGTTGATTGGAAATTTTCCCTATAGCGGCGTCACCGGCATTCGACCATTCAAATGTGAAAAATTCTCGGTGCGAACGGTCGCGTGCATATGAAATTATGGCATATTGACTTTTGTGCTATTAATTAAGTGGTAAAATAAAAGTATGATAATTGAGTTTGAGTGTGTGTTAAATGGAATTTCAAATGAATTGTTATTGTGGTACGAATTTGATCCAAACGTAAAAGAGACAAGTTGAAGAAATTAAAATTGCCTCAGTGAACGAAAACAAAAAAAAAAAAAAGTTCGTACGAATTGAATTTTCGGTGCAAAACCTTAAAATAGTGTTTGGTAGAGAAAAAAAAAAAACATAGTCCGATCAAAATTTCGAAATAACACTAATAGTGTTTGCGTGACTATAGACCAATATATAAAATTTATATAAAACACAGACTCGGGGTTTTTTTAAACTATCCACAATTAAAATTGCCAAAAATCGTAAATTTTCCAGAAAACACAAGAAAAGCCAAAGAACATTCGATGTGCATGTAAGTACCCAATATTTTATTATATTTTACTGTATTTATTATATTTTACTGCAAACCACATACCAATAATAGTTTAAATAGACACTGGGTTTCATTAATTTCTCAGATAGTGCAGGAAGTGGCTAGTTTTGTTCAGGCGGGTAAGCGTTTCAACCACGTGTGGGGTCCAAATTTCGAGAATTCGGAAATTCCTCCTTATAGGTATACGCGTGGCGGAAAATGTTGCACGGTACAGATATACTTGCGCTCATATTTATTTATTTTTATTTATTTATTGTTACAATATTGTTGCTATTAGAATGGGCTATATTAACTCAAGTTTTTTTATTGCACATTGGTTTTTTTTTGTAGTTTGCCATAAATAAGAAAGTTTTTATAAGAGTGAATGATTCTATTGCTTATTGTGTCTGGAAAAAAAAATGTGCCTAATTTAACATTCCTCCGCAATAAAGAAACCTTTGTCAACATAGTCATTATTAGGCCATATTTTACGTTTGTAACCATCACCTTTATTACATTTTATAAATATCTCTTAAATAGAAGCAAGTTGCATTACATTATTTAACCATAGCATTCTGCCTACAAAGATCTTCGATGTTTGATTTAATTTTGCTTAAAATCTCGTTTCAGAATTTGCCAGAAAGCCACTACGACAACGCACCACCAAAACAGCGCCAACATCACCTACCACCATCACGGACTACCATAGCCACGCTCCCACCTCGCGCACCATCATTGCGCGCGCTACCACCATCACGCGCCACCTTAATTTCGCACCATCATTGCGCGCGCTACCACCGCTCCACATCGCGCGCGCCTGTACAATAGCGCTCCACCATCGTGCGCGCCACTATACCAGCGCACCGTCATCGCGCGCGCTACCATAGCACGCGCCCACCTCGAGCATTGCATCACCATCGCGCGCGCCACTACAATAGCGCTCCACCATCGCGCGCAACAACAACAACAACAACAACAAGGTAACAACAACAGCAACCGGTTGTAACACCGGCAGCAACAACCAACCACCAGCAGAGACAACAGCGAGGGCCGCCGTAACATAGGCCCGCCGCACAAATACCAACAACACCAACCACCAGCAGTGACGACAACAGCGAGGGCCGACGTATTATAGGACCGCCGCACAAATACCAACATCGACAACCACCAGCAGTGACAACAGCGAGGGCCGCCGTAACATAGGCCCGCCGCACAAGCACCAACAACAACAACAGTAGTGCCCCACCAACGGCCTACCGACCAAACGGGTGAGAGCTATCCACAGTAGTCGTAGTTTTATTTTATTTTTTTTTTTCCATTTATACACATTTTGATGTAAGAATAAGGAAATAGCATAGACATAAATAGATTTAAAAGATAGGATTAATAGATTAAAACTTAAATTGTAAGGGTTCGGTAGACCGAAGAAAAGGAAAAACTCAATTGAATCAAAGTAAACTTAGGATGTAAGAGAAAACTAAATAACAACACAATTATAAAAGAATAGGGCTGAGTAAGTAAAGATAGAAAAGGAAAAATTAAATGATTAATATGAACATATAGGTTAGCTAACGTAAACCTAAGATTGAGGAAAAATTTAATAACATTAAATTAAATTGAAATTTCGTAAAATAGAATAAGGAATAGGAGAAAACAATACGTAGAATAAAATAAAAATTAAAACGCGTAAAACTAAACAGATTTAAATACATACATAAAATTGAATAAAATTAGATACAGTAAAATACTTAACAAAAAAAATAAAATAATTAACATGAAATAGAACAAAATATATAACCTAAGACAGAACTAAATACATAAAATAGAAATAAAATTTAAGATATCTAAAATTAAATAAATTTAAATACATAAAATAAAATAAAATTTAATTAAATAAAATTAAATACCTAAAATAAAATAAATTTAATTAAATACATAAACTAAATACCTAAAAATATATTTGAATACAACTAAACCAAATGCATAAATAAATAGATAAACAAATTTCAATGATAACAAACTAAAGGACGCCAATAAAATAACATAACAATAAATAAATAATAAATAAAGTAACTTAATATTATAACAATAATAATAAGAAAAGTAAATTAAGCAAACAAAACAAAAATACATATACATAAGTAACTAAGCAAAGACAAGTTAGCAACACAAATTTAATTAAAGAACGCAATTTAAAAGAAGAAATGTAATTTACAAAAAAAAATAAGAGAAAGGATAGGAAAAAACAAAAGAAAAATAATTTAACTAAATAAAATGCTTCTTTTTAAATAAATATTTGTAAGGCTAAGTTTACAAATGAATTGTGAATAAAATTGTTTATATAATGGGAATGCTGATGTGTACCATTATTTAGAAGGCATATAGGAGTAGGTAAGGGGCCATCGATATTAGGTGCATCGATGGCCATGGATGAGGGTGGGCCATGCACCGGGCGTCGCATCGACACCAGCGGCGCCCCCTTTTCTGTTCGGCCTTGGTTATTTTGATTTATTGCTTATTTAACTTCTTTTTCAGCTGTGGTAATCGGTCGTTTCCGATTCGTTTGTTTTTCAGGTTTTTTTTTGTGCTAATTTAAATCCGTTCGTTTTATTTAAATAATTATTCGATTTTTCGGTTAGTTTCAATTAATTTTAAATTTTTTTCGTTTTACCAGTTCTGTTTTGAATTTTGATTTGAATTTGAAATGCCCGTTTTATTTTGGGTTTTCTTTTTGAGTTTTTTTTGGATGTTGAGTTTGAATTTGAAATGTCAACGGTCTGTCCGTGGCATCCGGGTTGAACCGGATGTTGTTTTGAACGTTATTTTGACGCGGTTTTTGCGTTTTTCCCCGCGTTCAAAGGCATGATTAAAATTTCTCTGTTTATGGCGCAGGACGGTAAGGTTGGCAAGAGCCCACCCCAGCCGACAATGACTAGCCACAGTGCACCATTGATATCATGCCGACCGCCTTCCTTACTGCTCCATGTAGGTATCTCCACTCCTCTAACCAGTCTCAGGTGGCAGCCTTCAGCAGCCCCTGCATTGCGGAAGGAGGAGTGGGGAACTGAATAACCCCCTTCCCAACTGCGCAAGTCTGGGGAAATGCGGTACCTAACCGAATCCTTTCATTGCGGCGCAGCTGAGGAGGGGTAGAACATAAATTTTCAGTTTTTTTTTGTCATTTGCGGTATACAGCACCCCGGCAAGTCTCAGGCGGCAGCCTTTAGCAGCCCCTGCATTGCGGTCGGGAGTGCTGGAGTCCAAATAAGTTTGAACTTTTTCAACTGCGCAAGTCTGGGGAAATGCGGTACCAAACCGAATCCTTTCATTGCGGCGCAGCTGAAGAGGTGTAAAGTAAAATAAATTTTCAGTTTCTTTTTGTAAATTGCGGTCTACGGTGCCTCGGCAAGTCTCAGGTGGCAGCCTTTAGCAGCCCCTGCATTGCGGTCGGGAGTACTGTAGTCCAAATAAGTTTAACTTTTTTTTTCAAAATTTTCGTATACCCACATGTCTCAGGGCGAGGTGTCCTTAAGACCACCCCTGCATTGCGGTAGGTGTACCTGGATCTGTCCTTGTCAAATGTTTTATGTTTATTTTTTTTTCCAATTATACCTATGCCTTCTAATGATGGGATGTCAGCATTCCCATTGAACATCTAAATACACATACCAATATCTTTTTCAAAACTACATATCGTATTTCATTGCATTTTGATTTTTAAACGTATATTTACTAATCAAACTTTCTTTCAGCATATATTGTACACGTATATATATATATTTTTTTTTTAAACAATTAGCGACTTAAGATTTGATAGACATTATCATTACTTTTCTTCTTTTACGCGAATCGTCGGTATTATAGGGTAGGGAGGGGGAATTTTGACTTTGTGCCTTCCAACCGCCCCTTGTAACCGAAACCAATATTTTTTTTATTGACCAATTTTTTTTTATATATAGACACATTCCTAGTAGACATGGATCAGTCAGCTGAACGCATGACTACTAGAAATTCTAACCGAGGAAGTGGGGGTAAACCTAGAGGTCAGGTTAGAGGGGCATTTCCAAAACAGCTCACAAATCGGCCTTTAGTGATGCATTCTCCAGTAGGTAGTCCGGGTAGAGGAGATCCGACCGGGACAGTTTTGAACCCTGCTTCCAACCACAAGATGGATAGACCAGCTAGTACTAATGTCCTTGACTCGTCCATGGCCGCAGATCCCATGCAGAATATTTTTGACCCTTCGACTAACGTGTTGACAGGTATACAGGAGGAAGCTGGAGTTTTGCTACAAAACTCTAGGCCTCTTAACACTTTAGGTGATAGGCGAACTCCGCGGAATATTGTTGAGGCCCCTCCTGAAGACTCGTGGGTGAACGTGCTACATCAGCTGTTCAGGACTTCTCAGGAGGAGATGCGTAGCGAAATGAGGACGATCAGGGAGAACATGGACCTACTTAACGCTGCAGTAACATCGTCGCAGGGCGGTGCGACCTATTCGAGGAACCCCAATAGGGATGAAAGGAACCGGGCCCAGACCTTTGTTAGTAACCAAGCCAACATAGTTTCGAACAACATGGCGGTGAAACCACAGGGGTGGAAGGTCTCCTTCGATGGTACTGGGAGCGTTGCGGATTTTTTGTTTAAATTAGACACCTTATGTGAGCGGACTCAGTGTTCGGACGACCAGCTAATGGCAAGCTTTCATTTATTTCTGTCAGGGCGGGCCGAGGAATGGTACTGGCTGTTCACCAAGCAGAACCCAAACGCGAATTATCCCTTTTTGTGCTATTCTTTGAAGCGTGAGTTTGGAACATTGAAAAGTGACCACGAGATCATGATGGAGATTTCGATGCGGAAGCAGAAGCTGAGTGAGTCATACGATGTGTTCCACACTGACATAGTAGCACTCAACGCGCGTCTTCGAGAGCCAATGTCGGAAGCCCTACTGATTGACATAATAAAACGAAACGTCAACAGTAGCTTGAAGCTTATGCTTTTCAACGCAGAGGCGAGGACATTGCATGATCTACGCGATATAGCACGGAAGGGTGAACAAGTGCTAAGGGAGAGCAAGATACTTGGAACAACTTATACCGGACGACATGTCAATGAAGCACGAGCTATGACACCGGATAGGAGGATGGAAGGCGAGGATTGCGAAGCTGACCCGCAGATTGAGGCGTTGGAGTATCGGCGCAATAGGAAACCGGACTATTCAGGAATCCAGTGTTGGAATTGTCAGGCCATGGGGCATTCATATATTTATTGTGAGGAACCTATTAGGAACCCTTTTTGCTTTAAGTGCGGGCATAGAGGCGTGTAAACTCGTTCGGTGCCATAGCCCCCATATCAGCCAGTGCCCGAGGAGTCGGCTCGAGTGGTGAAACCTTCGCGAGCAGTGAGCGCCATGGAATTGGTGAACTTTCGAGGAGTAGTGGCACTCTTGCGACGAAACAACCCAACGTTATAGTAACTTTTCCTGATAGTTCAGATAGCTCCAATAGCTCAGATTCAGATAGTCCAGGGCCGTCAGCTCATATTTCAAAGCAAGTTCACATTTTGAAAAGTCATAGCAGAGATGTTGCTTGTCAGGCGCATTTTTCACCTAGTTTGGAACAGAGGGTTACCAGTTACGAGCTAGTTAGGTCAAGAATTTTCGGAAACAATCCAGAGTCATTCGTATCGGACGATATTGTAAGATGTAGGAAGAGATATAATAATCGAGTACAGGAGCGTAAAAAAGGCCTCTGGTGCGGATAAAAATAGAAAACAGTTTTATAGTAGGCTTGCTGAACTCGGGTGCTAATGTCTCTATCCTCGGGAAGGACTGTGAAGAGTTTTTGGATTCGATTGGGCTTAAGTACCACCCACTACAGGCTTTTGTATACACGGCGGGTGGCGCCCCGCAGAAAATACTAGGTTCTGTTTCCTTACCTGTGACTTTCAAAAATATCACCAAAACTATACGCTTTTACCTTGTTCCTTCGCTTCTTCAAGAAGCGTATTTCGGAGTTGATTTTTGGAGAGCTTTCGCATTAGCGCCGGATATTTTTCCCAGTGTAGCATGTCTAGAGATTAGCGAAGAGAGGGAACAAGAACATAACTTTCATGATTTAACAACAAAGCAGAAGGTCGAGCTGCAGAACGTAGTAGAGACGTTTCCGTCATTTGAGAAGTTAGGTCTGGGTCAAACAAAGCTAGTCGAACACCATATTGACACGGGCGACGCGGTTCCAATAAAGAGCAAGCATTTCCCTCTTTCGCCACCGAGGCAAGCCGAAGCTTTTAGTGAGATAGATAGGCTGCTCGAAATGGGAGTTATCGAGGAATCGAACTCGCCGTGGTGTAGTCCTGTGGTGTTGGTCCGGAAACCAGGGAAGGTCCGGCTTTGTATTGATTCCAGAAAAGTCAACGCGGTTACTAAAAAGGACTCATACCCGTTGCCGCATATTAATGGGCTATTGAGTAGGTTGAAGGATACCCATTTCATCAGTGGTATCGACCTGAAGGACGCGTTTTTCCAAATCAAATTGACGGAATCATCGAAGGAAAAGACAGCGTTCGCAGTTCCGGGGAAGCCTCTCTACCACTTCAAAGTGATGCCATTTGGGTTATGTAACGGACCGCAGACGATGAGCAGGCTGATGGACAAGGCCATTCCTTCGCGGTTGCGTGAGAACGTCTTCGTTTACTTGGATGACCTGATGGTATGCAGCACCAACTTTGAGGACCACTTGAGCTTGTTGGCAGAGGTAGCAAAGTGTTTGAGGGACGCGGGCCTAACAATTAACGTTAAGAAGAGCAAATTTTGTCAGAAAGAAATTCGATATTTAGGGTACTTGATAGGTAGCGGATGCTTGAAGGTAGACCCAGGGAAGATAGAAGCAGTTAAAAGTTTTCCAATCCCGAAGTCTCCGCGGCAGGTGCGTAGGTTTGTAGGTATGGCGAATTGGTATAGGGCGTTTATTACATATTTTGCTGATTTAGCAGGCCCTTTGACCGATTGCCTTCGGAAAAGGCTAGGTCCATTCAAACTTACCCCTGAGGCAATAGAGGCTTTCGAAAAGCTGAAGGTAGCCTTGAGCTCCGCTCCTGTCCTGGCCCAACCCGATTTCTCGAAGGAATTTGTTATTCAGTGCGATGCGTCCAAAATAGGTGTGGGTGGTGTGCTATTCCAGGTCGACGACGAGGGCGCTGAGCATCCAATGGCGTTCGTTTCAAAAAAGCTTAACAATGCTCAGCGCAATTATACCGTGACCGAGCTGGAATGCCTAGCAGCCATAGTCAGTGTCAAACGCTTTCGTCCATACATTGAGGGTCTGCCGTTTCGTATTATTACAGACCATTCGAGCCTCAAGTGGTTGATGACTCAAAAGGATTTGAGTGGTAGGTTGGCTAGGTGGTCGCTTCTGCTTCAAAGATATGACTTTAGAATGGAACATCGCAAGGGAACCCTGAATATTGTACCGGATGCCTTATCGCGCTTCGATGTAGATGCGCTGACCTATCCGAACACACCTCACGAAATAGATTTAGAGTCGCCAGAATTTGCAAGTGCCGCATACTCGGATGTAGTCCGAACCATTTTAGATAACAAAGAGGCACTACCGGATTTACGTGTAAACGAGGGCGTAGTTTTCAAAAGGGTTAAATTTCGTAAGGGTGTGGAGGATGAGGAGCATTCGCTATGGCGGTTATGGTTACCGACTGGGTTGATGAAGGAGGCAATACGACTTGCGCACGATGCGAACAGGAGCTACCACGGAGGGTGGCAGAAAACTTTGGAGCGCGTTCGGCAGAAATACTTCTGGCCAAGCCAAGCTAATTACGTCCGGGAGTATGTAGGCAAGTGCGACATTTGCAAAGCGGTAAAAGCAACGAATCAACCAGCCAGGCCACCCATAGCGAATACCTTTACTTCGGAAAGACCATTTCAGCGGTTCTACTGCGATTTCCTGGGGCCATATCCGAGATCGAAGCGTCGAAATCAATTCCTTTTCATTTTATTGGACCATTTTTCAAAGTATATTTGGTTGAAGCCCATGCAGAGAGCGACGACGGTGAACGTTATGAATTACTTCACTTCTGAAATTTTTCCAACTGTAGGGGTCCCTCAGTATATCCACAGCGACAACGGTAAACAGTTTATCTCAAAGGATATGAATCAATTTTTAGAAAGTTACGGGGTAACCCATATTAAAACAGGGCTATACTCACCGCAGGCTAACGCGTCTGAACGCGTAAATAGGGAAATTGTTTCAAAAATAAGAGTTTTTCTGAAGGATAAACAGGATCATACTGACTGGGATAGGCATATACCCGATATACTATCAGTTTTAAGAAGTGACTTTCATACCTCAATTCAGTGCTCTCCATACTTTGCATTATACGGTCAGAACATGATTCAGCATGCATCGGCACTCAACATATTAGATAAACTCGGCGCTCTGGCGCAAGATGAAGTCCCAATAGTAGCTAGGGCTGATAAATTGTCAAATGTTCGCGAGAAAATTCGTAAAAATTTAGATGCAGCAAAAGATAGGGCAGTAAGAGTATATAACAAACGCTCTAGACTAGTGAACTATAGGGAAGGTCAGGAGGTTTTTAGGAAAAATTTTGCCTTGAGTAACTTTAAACAAGGCATAAACGCCAAATTCTTGCCGAAGTATCTTAAGTGTCGAGTCCGTCGAAAAAAAAAAAACACATTGTATGACTTGGAAGATCTGACGGGAAAATTGATAGGGCGTTTCCATGCTTCGGATATTCGTCCACAATAACCAAAATTTTGACATTTTTTATTTTTTTTTCTACCTTGCATTTCCATCTGGGCGTTTTGGCAGTCGGGGACAACTCGCCCAGTATTCTCCCCGAGCATTGGCCCAGAAGGGAGTCCACATGTGCTTCCACAGGGAGCAGTGGATAACCTGGCAATCCTGATAACCGGATTGTCTTTCGGAGTTTTGACGAGTTCTCCATAATCAAAATGTCTACCGGATGAATACTTATCGAATATGAAACCCGCTTCTCCGGTTCTTTTTCTTTAACCTTCCGTGGGGGTGAAACCACTGGAACTATCTCTTTCGGAGTTTTGACGAGTTCTCCAATAACAAATGTCTACCGCCGCGAAGCATGTTAACTAAGAAACAAAATTAAATTCTCCGTTTTTCTCAAGCCTAACTTCTGTGTATAAAAACTTCCCTTCGCCGTAATGCGTTTTGAACTACGAAACAAAATACTTCAAATTTATCTCCTTACTGGCGGATCTTCTGTGCCCGGCTAGCTTGTGGTAGAACTAGAGACTCTTATCTAGGGGTGAGTCATGCCCCACGTTTCCTTTTTTTTCATTTCGAAATGGCTTTCTTGCAAGTATACCTTTTTCCTGTTCGCTTCATTGACCGGTCTTCGAAGCGAAGCAGGTCTGTTATGGTCTACTTCCAACTTATAGTCATTTTCCCTTATTGAATTTGATTGGTATGACTCACTGCGGTTGGATAGGTGACAGTTTAGGTTCACCCTGCGGTTTGACATAAATCGATAACATAAATCGATAGATTCTGGGAAGTGGCGTGATTTTTGCCGAGGTGGCAGCACCAAATGTTCCATAAAATGGAAAGAGGCACCAATAACGGAACTTTTAATTTCCAGACAAACAAGTGGTTGGTGTGTTCTAGGTGTGGCCAGAAATAAATAGTAGGGTAAACCAGATTGCCCGAAAAATGACAAATTGAATTAAATGGGCATTTGATATTAAGTAAACAGCGCTTAATTTTTATGTTGGAAATTAATGTATACAAGTGGGTGACTAATCGAATAACTAAGGTAGGGAGACACATGGGGGTCCCGTCCGGATTCCTGATACTGACGCAATTAACAACTGTCATATCACCAAAATAAAATGTAACAAAGGAAAAAGGGCACCAAAATATTGGTCAAATTACAAAGCATCTTTAAGAATCAAGTTAACTATTTTCAAGGCGGCAATATTAATTTATTATGCGTATGGTAACGAAGCGTAGATCGTCATAGTATTGTCAATGGCAGGGTCGGATGAGGAGCTTCATGTGTCTCCTATCCTAAAACCCAGTAACGTCGGGTCCCGCGGACCACCAAGGGAACACACCAAACATAAGTCTAGAACCTTCCTTTTTTCGCGCGCCAACGAAAGCGTGCCTTTAGGGTTCGGACTTAGTTAAAATTGTAGTAATTTCAATACTTAATGCACTTTATGCAAATCTACTACGCTTTATGCTCCCATTTAATAGCACCATAGTTCGATTTTTCCTTTGATTAAGTAAATTTTTTTTTCTGACTTCAAACTTTCCCGTAACATTATCAATCATTGTTAATATTCTCTAATTTCTACTTCCTTCCATACTTGAAAATTCACCTTTACTAAAACTAAATAAAGATCAAAATAGTAGTAAAAGTAAAAGTACTAAATTCCTTTTTCTTTAAAGCCTTAAAATAAAAGTGTAGTTACCGAACTTTCACTTTAAGTAATGTCTACAGATTAACTATCATGAAATCTACTAAACAGTTGTAAAATCATATCTCCTACTTTAAATTTAATGACATATTGTGCTTTTTTTTTGTTTCGGAATGAGTACTGTACTCTTACCACATTTAGTAGTACAATAGGGTCCCTAAAATAGTAACAAAAGTCCGAACCCTGATGGCAACCACCAATCGTAGTGTCCCACCTGGCAACGATCACGCCATGTCAGACTGGTCAACGGAACTTTTCCATTGCGCAGTCGCAGTTGATTGGAAATTTTCCCTATAGCGGCGTCACCGGCATTCGACCATTCAAATGTGAAAAATTCTCGGTGCGAACGGTCGCGTGCATATGAAATTATGGCATATTGACTTTTGTGCTATAAATTAAGTGGTAAAATAAAAGTACGATAATTGAGTTTGAGTGTGTGTTAAATGGAATTTCAAATGAATTATTATTGTGGTACGAATTTGATCCAAACGTAAAAGAGACAAGTTGAAGAAATTAAAATTGCCTCAGTGAACGAAAACAAAAAAAAAAAAAAAGTTCGTACGAATTGAATTTTCGGTGCAACACCTTAAAATAGTGTTTGGTAGAGAAAAAAAAAAAAACATAGTCCGGTCAAAATTTCGAAATAACACTAATAGTGTTTGCGTGACTATAGACCAATATATAAAATTTATATAAAATACAGACTCGGGGTTTTTTTAAACTATCCACAATTAAAATTGCCAAAAATCGTAAATTTTCCAGAAAACACAAGAAAAGCCAAAGAACATTCGATGTGCATGTAAGTACCCAATATTTTATTATATTTTACTGTATTTATTATATTTTACTGCAAACCACATACCAATAATAGTTTAAATAGACACTGGGTTTCATTAATTTCTCAGATAGTGCAGGAAGTGGCTAGTTTTGTTCAGGCGGGTAAGCGTTTCAACCACGTGTGGGGTCCAAATTTCGAGAATTCGGAAATTCCTCCTTATAGGTATACGCGTGGCGGAAAATGTTGCACGGTACAGATATACTTGCGCTCATATTTATTTATTTTTATTTATTTATTGTTACAATATTGTTGCTATTAGAATGAGCTATATTAACTCAAGTTTTTTTATTGCACATTGGTTTTTTTTTGTAGTTTGCCATAAATAAGAAAGTTTTTATAAGAGTGAATGATTCTATTGCTTATTGTGTCTGGAAAAAAAAATGTGCCTAATTTAACATTCCTCCGCAATAAAGAAACCTTTGTCAACATAGTCATTATTAGGCCATATTTTACGTTTGTAACCATCACCTTTATTTCATTTTATAAATATCTCTTAAATAGAGGCAAGTTGCATTACATTATTTAACTATAGCATTCTGCCTACAAAGATCTTCGATGTTTGTTTTAATTTTGCTTAAAATCTCCTTTCAGAATTTGCCAGAAAGCCACTACGACAACGCACCACCAAAACAGCGCCAACATCACCTACCACCATCACGGACTACCATAGCCACGCGCCCACCTCGCGCACCATCATTGCGCGCGCTACCACCATCACGCGCCACCTTAATTTCGCACCATCATTGCGCGCGCCTGTACAATAGCGCTCCACCATCGTGCGCGCCACTATACCAGCGCACCGTCATCGCGCGCGCTACAATAGCACGCGCCCACCTCGAGCATTGCATCACCATCGCGCGAGCCACTACAATAGCGCTCCACCATCGCGCGCAACAACAACAACAACAACAACAAGGTAACAACAACAGCAACCGGTTGTAACACCGGCAGCAACAACCAACCACCAGCAAAGACAACAGCGAGGGCCGCCGTAACATAGGCCCGCCGCACAAATACCAACAACACCAACCACCAGCAGTGACGACAACAGCGAGGGCCGACGTATTATAGGCCCGCCGCACAAATACCAACATCGACAACCTCCAGCAGTGACAACAGCGAGGGCCTCCGTAACATAGGCCCGCCGCACAAGCACCAACAACAACAACAGTAGTGCCCCACCAACGGCCTACCGACCAAACGGGTGAGAGCTATCCACAGTAGTCGTAGTTTTATTTTATTTTTTTTTTCCATTTATACACATTTTGATGTAAGAATAAGGAAATCGCATAGACATAAATAGATTTAAAAGATAGGATTAATAGATTAAAACTTGTAAGGGTTCGGTAGACCGAAGGAAAGGAAAAACTCAATTGAATCAAAGTAAACTTAGGATGTAAGAGAAAACTAAATAACAACACAATTATAAGAGAATAGGGCTGAGTAAGTAAAGATAGAAAAGGAAAAATTAAATGATTAATATGAACATATAGGTTAGCTAACGTAAACCTAAAATTGAGGAAAAATTTAATAACATTAAATTAAATTGAAATTTCGTAAAATAGAATAAGGAATAGAAGAAAACAATACGTAGAATAAAATAAAAATTAAAACGCGTAAAACTAAACAGATTTAAATACATACATAAAATTGAATAAAATTAGATACTGTAAAATAACAAAAAAAAATAAAATAAATTGAGTTTGAATTTGAAATGTCAACCGTCTGTCCGTGGCATCCGGGTTGAACCGGATGTTGTTTTGAACGTTATTTTGACGCGGTTTTTGCGTTTTTCCCCGCGTTCAAAGGCATGATTAAAATTTCTCTGTTTATGGCGCAGGACGGTAAGGCTGGCAAGAGCCCACCCCAGCCGACAATGACTAGCCACAGTGCACCATTGATATCATGCCGACCGCCTTCCTTACTGCTCCATTTTGACGCGTTTCCATAACAGCCCGAAGCTGTTCCAATAACAGACATATCCGCTGAAACAGTGGCGGATGCATTAGTGTCAGGGTGAATCTATCGCTTTGGTGTACCGAAACGGATAACAACAGACCAAGGCCGTCAATTTGAATCCACCCTGTTCAACGAGCTGAATCGATTACTTAGCGTAAAACATTTGCGAACGACAGCATACAATCCGAAAGCAAACGGTATTATCGAACGTTGGCATCGCTCATTAAAATGCTCCCTAAAAGGGAAATTAAAAAACAATGACTGGATCACGGAGTTACCACTCATCTTACTCGGACTACGATCGGTGGTAAAAGATGACCTTAATGAGAAATGGTCTACGGGAAACCCCTAGCAATACCAGGACAATTTTTCCGTGTATTTTACCTATTTTACCTATAACGATATTTCGAAATTTGTTAGGAACGAAAGGACGAATATAGTTACCAGAAACATCGCAAAACATTTCTTCAACCGAAGGTTCGTATTTTTGTTGTTTAGTAATGTTTTGAGTGAGGTGTCGTTTTTTTGTGCGGCCGCCATCTCTTCAAAGTTGATTTCGCCTGTCTCAACTGAGTCGATTCTGGATAGAAGGTCTGGAACTACATTGTCTTTCCCTGGAACGTGACGGATATGTGTGGTAAACTCGCTAATGTAACTTAACTGTGCAGCCTTGGGATGATTTTTTCGCTGAATGTTGTAAATGCGAATGATAATGGTTTGTGATCGCAGTGTATTTCAAATTCTCGGCCATGCAATAGGTATTCAAAATGTTTTATTGAGCGATAAATTGCCAACAACTCTCGATCGTATGTTGGATACAAAGTTTCAGCATTGCTCAAGCGCTTCGAAACAAATCCCAGTGGTTTGTACTGGTTGTCTTCAACTTGGTGAACTACTCCCCCAATAGCAGTCGAGCTGGCATCTGTTGCCAGAACTAGTTTGGCGTTAGCTGTTGGGTGCACGAGTAGCGACGCGTTAGCCAGTTGTTTCTTGTACAGCTCAAAAGCCTCCTTTGTATCGTCAGTCCATATAAGAGGTGTTTTATCATTTTTTTTATTGTGTTTTATTAATATTTGTAGTCGTTGTTGCGTCTCGGCAGCGTTTTTTATAAAGCGCCGATAGAAGTTGATCATTAACATGAATCGCTTTAGATCCTTTGCAATGGTCGGCTGGTTGAATGACAGGATTTTTTCCACCTTTTCTGGTAGAGGTTTGATGCCATCAGGAGTTACCTGATGTCCCAAAAATGTTATTTGGGTTACTGCGAAAATGCATTTTTCGGCGTTGATGCGAAGTCCGAATTCACGCAGACGGCGGAATACACGACGTATGTCTTCTATGTGCTGTTCGTATGAGTCTGATGCAATGAATATGTCATCCACATATGCGAACACGAAGTCAAGTCCACGAAGCACTTCATCAATTAATCGTTGGAATGTCTGTGATGCGTTTCTTAGTCCAAACGCCATAAAGACATACTCGAACAAGCCGAAAAGGGTAATGATGGCGGTCTTCGGAATATGTGACTCTTCGATTGGGACTTGATGATATGCTTTTCTTAAGTCGATGCGGCTGAATATTTTCTTTCCATGAAGTATATTCGTGAAATCGTGCACGTGCGGTACTGGATACTTGTCTGGTTTGGTACAGGCATTTAATTGTCGATAGTCCCCACACGGCCGCCAGTCACCGTTGCTTTTCGGTGCCATGTGGAGTGGTGACGCATAATTTGATTTTGAGGGTCTACAGATTCCCAATCGAAGCAGTTCGTTGAATTCTTTCTTCGCTAGAATTTCACCCTTGGAAGAAACCACAGTCAACGGATCGAGCAGGCGTTTGCGTTTGATGTCTACAAGCAATCCGTATTCGTTTAAAAAATCTGCTCCAATTATAGAGCTAGAGCAATCTGCAATAGTGAAATTCCATGGAAGCTCGCTTCGTAGCCCAAGACATACGGTTAAAAGACTTTTGCCATAAGTTTGTATTGGCGAGCCATTTGCCGCGTAATATTTTGCATACTCTTCTGAATTTTGATTGTTGTAGCTGCTTCGTATGGCTTCTTTCATCCTAAGTGTTGGCCTTAATATAGAATGATCGGCACCGGAATCTATTAAAAAGTCGTGGTCGGTTAATTTGTCGTGTATAAACAGGCGTTTTGATGTTGCCAAAATTATGAAAATATTTATTGAGCGGAGTTATATTCATGCTCCTGGGACGGAAACGCGTCTTTTGATACCCCTCCCGACATTTTTGGACGCGTATTAGCGCTCGGTACCCCACGTAAACGATTACCGAAAAGAAAACTTACTGCATTAGTTAAGTTCAATTAAAATAAAAACTCAACATGAGGAGTTATGCTGCTGTGTTTTCCTTTACTGCCGAAGGTTTTTTTGTAGTAAAGTAAAATAATGTTATGGATCCTTTATAGCTCAAACAGAATAAGTCCGGCAATACATCAGTTACGTCACGTACGTCGATTTTAGAGCAAAATTCTATTTTGCCGCATGCGTCGTATCTGTCGCTACGCACACAAACACTTCTCGTCTACTCAGCTGTCAGTTTTTTCAACGTATCGCCGTACTGATTCTGCTTAAGCCATTACATTAAGAATTGTCGATAAGTTTTAGGAGTAGTGTTAAGCGGCAAATACACTACACGAACATTTCCGCGAACATTCCGCAATCTTGTTCGCAGCTTTGGCCATCCATCATACGAATCGCAAAAAAAGAATTTGGTGCAAAGAATGGAATGTATCCTTTGTGGCATCAGGATCTACTTCTTTTAATTTTTCGATTAAAGTTGCATAATCATTATTCTTTTTAATTCTATTACAATAATCTTTCCTTTTTACTTGCCACAATGATGGCAAATATTTATACATTTCAATAAATTCACTCAGAAATTTTTTATTGTCCATTTTACTGTTCCGCGAACGTCTGTTCCGTTCAGAAATTACTACGATTATGAGCTATTTCGCCATACACACACCAAAAATTATAATATTTTGATTTTTGGCGAACATTTTCGCGAACTGGCAAACACCACCATACACGAGAGAAAAGTTCGCACAAACATGACATAACGGGAATGTTCGCGGAAATGTTCGTGTAGTGTATTTGCCGCTTTAGTAAGTACAAGGTGAGATAATTGGCGTGTTCCAGTTAAACACAAACCCAGACCTGTATAAAATTTTGCATGTAAATGCAACAACAACGCTGTGATCTTGATATTTTTCTGGGTCAATTTCGGACCCGTGGTAGTAGATTTTTTGTAGCAGATTTTTTAACAGCCAACCCTTATTTGCTCAGTAGCACAAACATGCATATGTATACACACTTATTTACACAAACAACTATCATGCAGCTGACCCGAATCGTTCCTGTGAAATTATGACCGTGATCCGACCCAGGTCAGCAAACTGGAACACGCTAAATCAATGTGGTTAAAACAAAAACAAGTAAGTAGGTTGATGAAAACCGAACAAGTGTCAAAGTGCATTTAAAGCATTTTTCTAAATCAAAATATCTTCAATACTATATAACCGCCACGGTTCGCACTCTATGGGCGGAATCCATGGTATTTTTGTACAGAACACCTTTCTGAATTGGCAATAAAAATAACATAAAGGGAATAAAAATACCTATCGAACGCTGAAACAATTTTCAAAGTCAACGCGGTGGTTCTTGAGAATTTTCAATTTGAAAGAATGCTTCAAATGAAATTTAACCCTTACTTTAAATTTTGCACTTACACGGTTTTGCACCCAAAACAGTAATACATCATATTAAAGGTTATTCAATTACCTACCCAACTAAAAAAAAATTTTTAATCAGTTCATGGATTTTTGAGAAATTTTGATTTAAAAAATGCTTCAAAGGAACTTTGACCCTAAGTAACTTTCGTTGTTGGTGTTTGCACCGAAAAAAATTTACATATTTATACTCACGTTAAGCGGCAAATACATTACACGAACATTTCCGCGAACATTCCGCCATCTTGTTCGCAGCTTTGGCCATCCACCATACAAACTTTTGGCCGAACATTAGTTCTCTTTCAGACAGGGATGAATACGGACAACAATTGTGCTGCAGCAATATTGCTCGCTGTGGCAATTAAGCTTAAAAAAAAGAAAGAAAATCGCAAAAAAAGAATTTGGTGCAAAGAATGTGGCATCAGGATCTACTTTTAATTTTTCGATTAAAGTCGCATAATCATTATTCTTTTTAATTTTATTACAATAATCTTTGCTTTTTACTTGCCACAATGATGGAAAAGATTATACATTTCAATAAATTCACTCAGAAATTTTTTATCGTCCATTTTACTTTTCCGCGCACGTCTGTTCCGTTCAGCTATTTCGCATTACACACACGAACAGTTCGCGCAAATGTTCGCCAAAAATTTAAATATTTTGATTTTTGGCAAACATTTGCGCGAACAGGCAAACACCACCATACATGAGAGAAAAGTTCGCACAAACATGACATAACGGGAATGTTCGCGGAAATGTTCGTGTAATGTATTTGCCGCTTTACTTATATCTTTCGATCCCACCCCAGCTAGAACGGACTAATAGCTCAAACAGAATAAGTCCGGCAATACATCAGTTACGTCACGTACGTCGATTTTAGAGCAAATTCTATTTTGCCGTATGCGTCGTATCTGTCGCTACGCACACAAATACTTCTCGTCTACTCAGCTGTCAGTTTTTTCAACGTATCGCCGTACTGTATCTGCTTAAGCCATAAGGCATTCACAACTACAATCGCATAAACATGCTGATTGACTGCGAATGTAAGAGCGGGTAACACTGCTTTTTATGCTTGACATGTTAGCGGCATTTCCCACTAACATACGAATGTCATTGGCACTTGTCAAAAAGTGAAAAGTCATCGTGCCGGCAACAGCGACAACAGCGTGGAAAAAAATAAAAAGATACCGACGCCAAACCAAAGATAATTAAACCAAATAAAGGCAAGTAAAAATTGTGAAATAAATTTATAAATTAAAAAAATATGTTTCCCAAAAGTGTGCGAAATGATTTTAGTTTAGAAAAGAAGCGCTTTGCTCAATTAGTGGAGGGATACAAAAATATAGATAGTTTTGCGCGCAGTGAGAGTGAAGTGGAGAAAAATGTGGAAAACATTGAAAGTGTGCAAAATGCCGGTGGTGATAGTGATTTCCATCAATCTTTTTTAGAATAAGATTTAGATGATGTGGTGCAAGTGGTCCCAATTTTTGATAAAGTTTGCGAAATAAAAGCATTAGCCATTCGCAATAACATGCCAATGGCGATGATTAATGATATGTTGCAAACTTTAAAAAGAATTGGGGTAAATGGTTGGCCTATGAGTGCAAAAAGCCTTCTAGGAATCCAAAAACAAAAGGTAAAGGTGCAGACATTTCCAAATGGAGAATTTTTATATTTTGGAATTCAGAAGCATTTTTTATCAAAACTTTTGGGTTCCTCGAAGACATCACCGAAGTCCAAATCGATGTTGGAATTGATGGATTAAAGTTGTTTAAAAGTTCAAATAAAGTTTTATGACCAATATTAGGTTCAATTGTAGGAAACTTTGAAGAGAGGCCTTTTATTATTGCGTGCTTTTCGGGATATCAAAAACCCAGTAATGTAAACGATTCCTTGAAAGAGTTTTGTGAAGAAGTTTCAACTTTAAGGACAATCGGTCTTAAAGTCGGAACTTTTGAGTGTAATAAAAAATTTGATGTTAGATTGTTTATTTGTGATTCGCCAGCTCGTGCTTTTGTTACCTGTTTTTAATTCACATACTGGAAAAAATAGTTGTCCAAGGTGTTCCCAAGTTGGAAACTACATACAAAATCGGGTTTGTTTTTCCAAGCAGGTGCAAGAGCCACGATTTGATGTCTCGTTTAAAAATAGAGTTGATGCACTTCATCACAATTTTCTATTTCGACGCCAAAAAAGTATATTAGAAGTGCACAAATTTAAAATGGTCACACAATTTCCTTTGGACCCTATGCACCTTGTTGATTTGGGCGTTTGCAAAAAGTTACTTAATTTATGTCAGGTTTACGACCCGATAATTATATTTTACAAGATTACAGTTTATTAATTATCATTAAAATAAAAAAAGTTAATTATACAAAAGATGTTTCAAATTTAAGTACTTTACACGTTGGCGGAGATAGGTGGAATGGCCAAATCGCCGATTACGTTTGTTAACGATAACCTATACTCGCTGCTTGTGTGGGTGTTGCCACAGTGTAATGTTGTGTCAATACCCAACATCCCCCTCTGTTAGAGAAAACGTTGCGGTCGTCGGCGCATTCTATGAGATCTGCGTAGCGCTGGACGTTGCTCATTTTCCGTCAGTGGTGATGCGGCATGTTGTTGTTCGGGTGAAGTCACATTGCTTATTGGCTCAATGTCTTCACAAACTTCCGGGTGTTTTGCTTCTGTGAATCGTTTACGTAATTGATTTACGTGCGAACGAATCAATTCTTTGCGTCGTGGTGTTTGGAGTAAAATGTTGTAAACGACTTTCCCAACTTTTTCTGTTACTTCGCCTGGTGACCAGTATTGCTTGTTATTACGATATGTCTTTGCAAATACCTTATCGCCTTTATTGAATGTGCGGGGTAACGCGCCATGTTTTTTGTTATACGCGTTTTCCATAGCAATGTTTTTGTTTCCTGATATTTGTTTACCATTTTTTTAGTAGATCGAGAGGTGTGAACAGCTTTCGTCCAATAAAACATTCTGCGGGTGATTTACCATCTGGTGCGTTTTCATTGGGTGTTGCACGGTATTGCGATAAAAATGTTATTAAGTTGTAATGATCATCTGTATTGTGTTCATCGTAGGATTTAATTAAAGCTGTCTTGGTAATGTCCACGAAACGTTCAGCTTGTCCATTCGATTGCGGATGATATGGTGGGCTGAATATTTGGCTTATACCTCGCTCTTCACAAAAATTTTTAAAAATAGTGCTTGTAAACTGCGTTCCATTATCGGAAACTAATGTTTTTGGTTGTTCGTAACGACTTATAAATTGGTGAAAGTGATTTAGAATTTCTTTTGATGATACTGTTGTCGTTTGAAGGACTTCAGGCCATTTAGAGTATGCGTCGACTATGACCAAGTAATATTTTCCTCGTATTGGCCCTCCGATGTCGACGTGTACTCCCTCTAAAGGTGCTTCCGGTACTGGCCACGAACTTAGTGTTGATTTTGTTGGTGACTTTGCCACACTTGCACAATTTTGACAATTTTTTACAAATTTTTCGATATGTTCGTCAATCTTCGGCCAATAAACGTACGAACGCGCTACAGCTTTCATACGTTTGATTCCTTGATGCCCTTTATGAAGTTGCCTAAGAACGGTTTGTTGAAATTTTGTAGGGATAACGAGTCTGTCTGAATACATAATACAATCGTTTATGCTGCTCATTGACTCCTTCCTATTATAAAATATTTGTACCTCAAGTGGCAGGTTTTTTATTGATGTAGGCCAGCCTTGCTGTACATATTCATTTACTTTTTGTAGTGTGGCGTCAGCCCTGGTTGCTGCTCGAATCATGTTGAAAGTTACTGGAATAATTAATGTTTTCTTGCAATATAGTTTCGACTTCATTTTCGACTGATACTTGCGCCACTACAAATTCTTCATCATCTTTCCGTTGCGTATTAGTGAGGCGTGAAAGTACGTCCACATTTCCGAAATCCGTTGTTTTAACATACTGAATATTGAAATCATAACTCATTAAAACTAGTGCCCATCTCTGCAAACGATTTGCTGTGTGTGTTGAAATACTTTTCTTTGAGCCGGAAATAGCGAGAAGCGGTTTGTGGTCTGTCAAAAGTGTAAATTTACGACCATAGATCATTCTGTGAAACTTTGTGCAAGCGTAGACTAAAGCTAACGTTTTTTTTCAATCTGGCTATACTTCTGCTCGGTAGGTGTGAGAGTGCGTGATATATGATACACCACCTTGTTTGCTCCATTCGGCATTTTATGAAAAATTTGCGCACCAATTCCAACTGTGGATGCATCGGCTGCTACGACTATTGGTAATGACGGGTCGTAGTGTGTCAATAATAAATTTGATTGAAGAAGTGTTTTGAATTCCTTGAACGCTTGTTCGCAATCGTTACCCCAAATCCATGTAGCGTCGAGTTTGAGTAACTTGTCTAATGGATGACGTAGTTGACTCATACGAGGAATGAATTTCCCGTAATAATTTACTGCTCCTAGGAAGGAACGTAGCTCCGAGACATTTGTTGGCTGTGGCATGTCTCGAATAGCGTAAATTTTTGCGGGATCTGGATGAATTCCATTGCTGTCTATGACATGCCCTAGGTATTTGATGGTTGTTTTAAAAATTTCGCATTTTGACCAGTTGATTCTCAGGTTGTGCTCTTGGAAACGCTTCATGGTTTGCATAACTAGATTGTAATTCTGCTGCGGCGTAGACGTTGCGATGATGACGTCGTCTAAGTATGCTATAACTCCATCTAATCCTGAGAGAACAGTTTCGATTGCTTTTTGAAAAGCACCAGGTGCTGAAGTTGCCCCCGGTGGAAGACGATTAAATTGAAATAAACCTTTATGCGTGTTGATCGTGAGTATCTTCTTTGATACGTCATCGACTTCGAACTGTAAATATGCGTCAGATAGATCAATTTTGCTGAAATTTTTGCATTGTGTCAATTTTGCAAAAATTTCGTCGGCGTGTGGTAACGGATACAAATTTGGCTCCATGCAGTCATTTAAACCTGTGAAATAGTCTGCACAAATACGAATTTGTTTATTAGCTTTACGTACCACTACTATCGGTGCTGCCCAATCTGAGTGCGTGATTGGCGTGATGATATCGGCTTCTTGTAATCGATTTAACTCTTGTTCGACTGCTGGTAGTGATGCATACGGTACTGGGCGTTTCGGCCTGAACACTGGAGTTGCGTTAGGTTTGACTTCCAATTTGACCTTAAATTGTGTACAATGTCCTGTGGATGTATGTAATACTGTTGGAAACTGCTTGCTAATTTCTGTGAAAAGTTCATCTTTGTTGATTTTTAAATTTGCGTTGTGATTTGATGATGCTGCTACTGTGTTGCAGATTGCTTGTATGGGCTTGTCCCAATACCCGAATTTGTTGATCAAATCGATTCCAAATACGTTTAAATTTTGAAGATTGCATACGAAAATGCTACTGTTATGCGATGCTTGTTTATGTTGTACTGCTGATGTGAATTCGCCTAAAATGGGAATTTGCTGGAATCGACTGGATCGATGTAATTTGGGGCTACCAAGCTTTTCCCAATTTGCTTTCGATATAATCGTGATATCCGCGGCCGTATCAAACTGTAGTTTAAGCTTAGTTGACATTATTTCTACCGTGATATACTTTCTTTGCGGCATATGGTTGTGTATGCAATGAACGCTCGCTGTGGCTGCTATCACTTTAGCACGATAATTTTTCTTTTGCGTATTCGGACGAGAGTTGCTTGCGCGTTGATTTGAACCGCGCTGAGTATTCTTATTTGGTTGTGCGTTGCAGCATGTACAGTAACCATCTTTGTGGCCAATTTTGCCACAATCCTTGCATTTGTGTTTTGCGTACGTACAATCTTTGACATAATGTAATTCTCCGCACTGCCAGCATGGGCGTCTGGGTTTCGACTGTTGAAGCGTGTTGCCCGTTTGAGTTGACTGCTTTGATCTGCGATCGACGTGTTGCTTTTTATACGATTGGATTGCGTTAACTGTGCTCGAATTGTTGCCTTCGACAAGCTGTACATCCTTCTTCAGCTCTTGAAAACGCTGGGCTTCTTTTACAAGCTGCTCGAGAGAAATATTAAATAGGATTCGAATCTATTATTGGCAACAGCTTACTGCGAATATCTGTTTTAGTAGATGATCGTAACCCAATTACGAAATTCAAATTCCGCATTGCTTATTTGTCCGTGTATAAAATGTTCGCATAGCTTGTCAACGCGACTTGAATACGTGACAAAATCTTCGCTGTCATCCATGGAGTTTTGCAAACATTTGTATCGCATGCTAAAAAGTGATTCGTGCCTGTCAAATAATACTGCAAGTTGCTTTACTGTGTCACTAAAATTTAGATCCTTAGGTTTTCTCGGCAAAATAAAATCTGCATAACGCTCGTAAACGGGTAGACTCTATACTAGTCTTTTGAGCATCTGATAATGACTGTGCATCGGTTTTAAAATTTTCCTCATAGCGGCTGTACCAACTCGTGAATATTTGATTCGAGTCTGGATCGTAGCGAAACTCTTGAATATTTTTTGCGATCACATCCATAAACGTTTCTTGATGACCAGCTGGAACTGATTGTTGTGATGCCCCCGAAAAATTTGCTTGTGCCTCGAGAATTTTAGTTAATTTATCGATGCTATCTTGTTGTCTTGCAACTGCCTCTTGCTGCTGGACAAGAATTTTTGAAACCACCGTCTCCAAAGCCATGATTTGTGCCGTACGTTTTAAAAATGTGTTTGCTTTCCGCCGTGAAAAAGAAAAAGTTTCACATGAAAAGAACAATTTTATGCAACTGTTAAAATGTATATATACGGTTTTGTGATGTCGCAGCACAAAAAACGAAAACGTATTTCCAGAAGAAAAAATCTCAACAGTTACGCGGTTAATGCATATGCATTTATGTATGTGTAATGGCAAAACGTTTGCATATTTGCAGAGCCAATCGTGCCGTGAAAGTTTGCAGCGTTGTACAATTTAACTGTTCGCGCATGTACTTTTTTTGTTGTATTTCGCTGGAGCGCTAGGGCTTCGCTGGCAAATGAATTGCTTTTTCCTCCGATTTTGCGTGAATACGTTTAACTCCTCGTCGCCACTGTCAGGTTTACGACCCGATAATTATATTTTACAAGATTACAGTTTATTAATTATCAATAAAATATACAAAGTTAATTATACAAAAGATGTTTCAAATTTAAGTACTTTACAAGTTGGCGGAGATAGGTGGAATGGCCAAATCGCCGATTACGTTTGTTAACGATAACCTATACTCGCTGCTTGTGTGGGTGTTGCCAGAGTGTAATGTTGTGTCAATACCCAACAATTTAATTTTAAAAAAAGGAAACGTAAATGAAATGAATAAAAAATTAGATTCTTTAACATCTTTAGTTCCTTCGGAATTTGGCCGTGTTTGTCGAAATTTTGATAACATAAATATTTGGAAGTCGACAGAGTTCAGGCAGTTTTTGTTATACTCTGGTATATTTGTTTTAAAATATTGTATAGCTGATGATTTATACTACCTTTTCTTTTTATTACACGCCGGCATAAGATTACTTTCATGTGAAGGAACATTTTTGTCTGAGTCAAATACTGCTCAAGCTCTTTTAGAAGAATTTGTCATTTATTTGCGAATATATACGGGGACCATTTAGTTAGTTTTAATATACATGGATTACTTCATTTGCCTAGTATTTCAAGGCAATATGGTCCTTTAGATAATTTTTCTGCTTATAAGTTCGAAAATTATATGCAGTACTTAAAAAAATTAATAAAAAGGCCGAATAAAATCTTACAACAGTTATATTTGCGTATTCAAGAAAGATCAGATTAAGACTTAACATATAGTACTTTCTCGAAAATGGGATCTTTTAATATTGATGTTAAAAAAATAAAGATTCTTACTGTTATTGTTCAGAAGTTGGTCCTTTCAAAATTATTGATATTAAAAACGAATCTGATCAGGAATTTCTATATGGACATAAGTTTACAAATATTGAGAATTACTTTGAAGAGCCTTTAGGATCATTTGCTTGTTTGGGAATTCTTGCAGCTACCCAGTTCAATGATCAAATATTTAAAGTAAACCGTGAAAGCGTAAAATTTAAATACTTTTGTATACCCGATGCAAATAGGTTTATTTTGATACCGATGCTACATAATGTTTTCCACGACTTTTCTCATTAAAACATACCGATTTCATACTATTATCATTATAACACAAAGATCTCAATTAATTCATAATTATTTTTATTTCATGAGATGGAGCAAAACTTGGAATTTTTGGCTGAGAGCGACAGCTGCAACACCAAACAACAAAACACCGACCATTTGCCGTTTAATTTGCTCACACCAAAACAAGAAAACAGAGGAAAAACTTTTTAATTTTAGTTTTTTCATGTTTTTATATATTTTTTTATGTTTCGCAGGTATCTTTGTAGTTACCCCCCAAAACACCAACAACATTCACAATGCGCTCAATACGCATAATACGCCCACCACAATGAGTAGAAATAGTACGCATAATGCGCTAAATACACCCACCACAAAACAAATAAATAGAGGTAACACTTTTTTATATTTGCTTTTACACTCGTGCTCATAGAATTAAGCCACAAATTGAAACTGACTTTATTCGTAACGTATATTTACTTATGTATTCAGGACAATGGGTCAAACTTTGAAAAATGTTGATCAAAATTGTCGAAAGTGCTAAGTAACAAAAAGTGATTTTTCAATCCAATCCGTTCTATACATTTTGATTGAAAATTCACTTTTTGTTCACTTAACTCCTTCGACAAAAAAAATTCTGAAAGTTCGGAGAAACTTCCGAGGTAATTTTTAACTAGGACATTATTATGCTAAAAAATACATAAGTAAATATACATACGTTACGAATAAAGTCAGTTTCAATTTGTGGCTTAATTCTATGAGCACGAGTGTATATGCTTTTATATATTTTTTTATATTTCGCAGGTATCTTTGTAGTTACCCCC